>VZRQ01007825.1:95807-142756 GCA_013397975.1 Machaerirhynchus nigripectus | reverse complement strand
GGTACCGGCTTCGGCAGCTGGGAGCGGCGGCACGCCGGCAGCAACCCCCTGGACCCCCAGGAGCCCTGCCCCGACGCTTACTCCAACCTCATTATCCTCGCCGTGCCCAACAGGGTGAGCGGTCCCTGCGTGTGCCACCCACGTCCTGCTCGCCCGCCCACCGGCACTCACTGCCCTCCTCCCTTCCCGCTGCAGGATGCTGGCGAGGAGTCCTGTGCACTCATCTGCCAGGTATTCCAGATCATCTACGGCGACCAGAGCATCGAGTGCGTGGACCGCGCCGGGTACCACTACACGTCTACACCCACACGGCCCTGGCTCTCCAGCAGGAGTGAGTGCCTGGGGACAGGAGTGGGAACACCAAACCGGTGGCATGGGGCTGATGGGTGGGGGTGCCTGGTCACAGCATGGGGCTGACAGGTGGGGGTTCATGGAAACATCGTGGGGGGTTTGTCTGCTATGAGACCTCAGCTCTCCCTCCCCAGGTGAGAGCTGCCGCACAGATGGGACATACGGCTACGATGCTGACTACAGCTGCTGCAGCTCCTTGTGAGTCTGGCTCCCCCAGAGTGCCCCTGGACTGGGGTGGGTGCACTGGACAGATGTGGGATCCCCCTACCCCTGGCAGGGTGCCCCTGCCCTTGGGTGGGTGCAGTGATGCCGCAGGCCTACCTGATGGTGGGTGCTGTGCAGTGGGTGGGGGCAGCCGGGCACACGAGGGGTACAGGGACCCGCTGACCCATGCCCTCCCACAGCAATGGCTCCCATGAGACCTTTGAAGCGTATTACAGTGGCACCTCCTCGCCCTCCTTCCACCGCTCCCACCACAGCCTGGCCACCGCTTGCAGTGGCAGCGACCAGAGCGGCGCGGGGCTGGAGCAGCTGCAGGACTACATGGTGACGGTGAGGGCACAGGGACAGGCACAGGGACAAGCAGCAGGCCAGCAGTGCCAGCAGCTGGGTCGAGGGGCAGCAGGCAGGTCTGGGTCCCCTGCGCCAGAAAACAGCAGTGGGGCACAGGGTGGGGGGCTGGGAGCTGTGTGCTGCCGGTGTCCCCAAGACCGATCTGTCCCTGTGTCACCACAGCTGCGCAACAAGCTGTCACCACAGGAGATCCAGCAGTTTGCCATCCTGCTCCGCGAGTACCGGCTGGGCACGCCGGTGCAGGAATACTGCACCGAGCTCCTGCGCCTCTATGGGGACCGCAGGAAGTTCCTCCTCCTGGGTGAGTGTCTGCAGCCACCCTGTGTCACCCTGGTGATGTCTGTGCATCCCTTGGGGACAGGGTGCTGGTGCTGGGTGTGCTTCAGGGAATGTCAGGACCCTGTTGCTTACTGGGGACAGGATGGGACAAACCTCCTACCAGCAGCCAGTAGGGCTGGCATTGCACCCCAGTGCTGCCTCCCAAGGCTTATGGTGCCTATGACAGGAATGAGGCCCTTCATCCCTGACCAAGACATCGGCTACTTTGAGACCTTCCTGGAGAGCATCGGGATCCGGGAGGGCGGGATCCTCACTGACAGCTTCGGCCGCATCAAGCGCAGCATGAGCAACACGTCGGCCTCAGCTGTGCGCAGCTATGACAGCTGGTCCCTGCGCTCCGAGTCCGAGTCCTTCAACCGCATGATCACGGACATCACCCACGACATCGAGGCGCTGGCACGGGATGAGGAGGAGGAGGAGGAGGAAGAGGACAACTATCTGTGAGCCAGTGCCAAAAACCAGCTGTCCCCTCTCTGCTTGCTGATGTGGCGCTGCACCTCCAGGACCAGACTCAGCAGGTGCCCAGCTCTGCCCCAGCACCAGGGAGGGTGCATTTGTCACCGTGGGAGGGGACAGGCCTCTGCACTGCCCTGTCAGCTCTTGTCAAGGCTGTTGGAATCACAGGGCAGCCATGGCTGTGGGGGAGACACGTGCTGTAATTTCTGCAGATTTCAATTAAATGCTGGGGCTGGGAGCAGAGCAGGTTTTCCCTGGGAAAGGCCCTGTCAGGGTGCAGGGGCTGCTGCGGTGTGGGGGTGAGCTGGGGTGGGGGCTGTTGGGGTGGGCTGGGCACCTGTCCGCTCCAGTGTCACATGGAGGTCACTACCAGAGTCAGGGTGCTGCCGGCTGTTCCTGGCTGGCTCCAGGGGATGCTCAGAGCAATGGAAGGGGTCAGCAAGAGCGTGCTGGGAGAGGAAAGGGCTGGTGGCCGCAGCTGGCCCGCTGCTGTCTGCGACGCCTGTGCGACACTCGTCCGGCCGCGGGCTGCGGGTGTTTCACAAAAGGAAGTTCCTGCCCCGGGACCCGGCTTCCTGCAGTCCCGCCCTGCAGCCCCTCCGCCCCCGAGGGACACGGTCCTGCTCCCCGCCGCCCGGTGGACCTCAGCTGATGTCCCCTGGCCACCGTCCCCCAGCCGATTCCCCCTGGCCACTGTACCCCAGCCAGTATCCCGCGGCCGATGGCCCTTGGCTGATGGCCCCGAGCCAACATCCCCTGGCCAATGTCCCTTGGTGGGGACTAAGGGACGGCGCTGCAGCCCCAGGGCGGTGTGTGGGTAGCAGATGCTGGGGCTACCAGAGCAATTTACATTTTCTACTACAAAATTTACATATGCAAACCCCGATGAGGTGAGACGCCCTGGATGCTTCCTCTGACACCCTGAGCCCAAGCAGCCCATGGTCAGGGTCACACAGAGCCGTGGGTCCCCTTGCTGAATTCCCCTCCATCCCAAATTCAGGGGTTTGTCTGGGCAGTCCAGAAGAAAGGCTGGAACACTGCGGGGCTGAGTGGGGCACCGAGAGGAGCTTTGGCACGGGAATAACAGGGCCAGCAGGGACACCTTAAAGCCCAGGGATACCCAGACCTCTCTGAGCTGAGCTTCACAAAGCCAGCCTCATGCACCCACTGTGTCCTGCACCCCCTCATGTCCTGCACCCCACCACGGGATGCTCAGGGCTTTCTTTTCTCCTTCCTGAGGACAGAGATCCAGGCTGACGCCGTGTCCCCCCCGGCCTGCATGGCCCTGCACCAGGCCAGGAAACATCCTGGGTGCTTCTCTGGGGTGCGGGACCCAAACCCCTCCGGTGTCCCGGGGACAGCGGGTGGACAGACAGGCTCTGGCACCCGTCGGGGGATCCCTAAGGGCAGTGGGGTCACGCAGGGCTGGGATGTCCTTGCGGGTGCCGTTCGTGGGTGGTGGTCTCCGCTCCCAGCCCGGCACAGAAGGCACCGGCCGCGCCTCCCCGTCGGAATCGGGGGCGGGGCCGTACCGGGAGGGGCGCGGCCGTACCGGGAGGGGCGGGGCCGTACCGGGCAGGCGGCGGGAGAGCAGCCGGGCAGAGCGGAGCGGCGGCGGCAGCCCGGGTTCCTCGACGGGGACTGGGAGCGGGGCCCGCGACGGGGACGTGCCCCGGGACGGCAGCGAAGGTGAGAGCCCCGGGAGCGGAGCCGTGCGCGGAGCCTTGAGGGCGGCGGGGGAGCCCCGCAGCCGGTCCCGGGCAGCCCGGTGGGTCCGACCCCGCGCCGGTCGCGCTCAGAGCGGCGGACCCGGGGTGACCGGGATGGGGCGATGGCCGGGAGTCCCGCGGGTCCCGGTGCAGCCCCGGTTGGGCACGGTGTAGCCCCGAAGAGGGGGTCCCTGCGGGTGGCTTTGCAGAGGCTGTCGGGGACCGAAGGCACGGGCAGCGAGGACAGGGGGCTGCGGGCAGCCGTGCTCCGGGAGCGATGGGCACCCTCATCCAACCTGGTACTCTTGACTGGGGACACCGCGTGAGCCCTGGGACCTGGCTCTCCAGGGTGGGACACATCAGGAATGCCAGCTATGCCACAGGAGCCAGTGGGAATGACCCTTGGACCGCCCGGGGTGTTTGTGCTTTGTAGGGCTGGATGCCCTGAGCCGGTGTGGGACGGGTACAGCAAATACCTGAAGTGGTGACGGTGTGAGCCACGTCTGAGTTTAAGCTGGGCACCATGTGGGTTGGCCAGGATGGATCTGGCACAGTCTCGAGCCTGTGCCCAGGGTGTCCCCAGTGAGGGGGATGAGCTGTCGTGGCTGCCACCGCTGCTCCTGCTTTGCTCTCGGGTGGAAGGCTGAGGCAGGCTTTGGCACTCAGGGAAAGACAAGGAGTGACCATGGGGTGTTGTAGAAGTGACAGCAATGTCCCTCGAGAGCTGTACTGTGCACATCGAGGGCTCAGCCCTGAGCTTCCTCCTTCACTGTCACCACCAGCACCTTCTTCTTTCTCTGTACCCAGGTCTCCCTGGCCAAGGGAAGTACATTTGCAAGGGGTTTCCCACTCTTGCTGCTTCTTGCAGCTTTTTTTCCCACTGAGTGTCTTGGGGAGCTGGCGAAAGTTGAGCATTTACCTTCACCCTGGACTGGCCGTTTGGGGCAGCTCCCACCCAGCAGGGAGCAGGGGAGCACAGTGGGGAGTGGTGACCTGTGCTGATGGGGGGCCATGGGCACCACGGGTGCTGTGTGGGGACCCCCAAGCTGCAGCAAAGCTCACCCTGATGAGGGCTCCTCTTTGCAGAAGATGCTGAGTGTGGCTCTCTGCTGCCATGGTGCCCGGGGCTGCACCCTGTCCTGGATCCCAGAAGGGCTGGGAAGCTGCTCCATGGCAGCAGCTGTTGTCTGCCCAAAATTTGCCTCCTGTGACATCTCCAGGAGATCCCTTTTCCTCTGGGGTGTCACTGGGCACCCCAGTACCCTGAAGCTGTGGGGGAAGCAAAGCTTTCTCTGTCAGAGCAGAGCAGCCGGGTGGGCATTGGGGCCCTATGCTGGGTGGGAGCTGATGGGAACAGGGCTGGACTGGGGCTGGAGCGGGGCTTTCACCTGTGTCGCAATGGCCTCACTTCCCCTTCCTTGGCTGCAGCATGGGTTGCGTGAGGTCAAAGGAAGCTGGTGTCCAGGAAAAGATGATAAAAACTGAGCCTGACCCTGATCCTGGCCCCACCATCCAGCAGGGCCACTACGTGAGGGACCCCACAGCCACCAACAGGAGGGTGAGTGATGAGGGGTTTAAGGGTCGAGCTGTCACGGGGGGCTCAGCCCCTCTCCTCAGCAGTGCCACCTGCACTGAGAGTGGAGCCAGCTGAGAGCACCAGCAGTGCCCATGCACCAGGGCAGGGGCTTGGCTGTGTGGTGGGAACCCAGGCCACACTGAGACAAAGCACAGAGTGGACCTGATGGGAATCCAGGAATTATGGAGAAAGGCAGAGAAAAAGGAAGGTGTTGGGAGGGGGTGGAGATGCTGGTGCTGGGTTGTTGTGTCAGGTGGTGCTGGTGCTGCCCCTCAGGTGCCCTCCTGCCCCTGCCACTGCTGTTGGGGCTAAGATTCCTGGTGGGAAATAGTCTCTGCCACCTGTGATCACTATGGTTTTGTTGCACTTTCCAGAACAATAATGTCCCCAGCATGGCTGTGCCCCTGCCCGAGGATGGTAGGTACAAGGGGGCTGCAAGTGGGTGCAGGAGGTGGGAGTGTATGGGGGCAGCATGGCCAGATCCTCTCTGACCTAGAGGGGAACACTGCCAGTCCTGGCAGGATGGGAGCTCTGGGCTCCCCTGAAGGGCCAGGTGTGACACGATGAAGATGGAAGTGCTGGGTATTGTGGGGGTCCTGGGAATGTCCTGGCCAGTGTCCATGGCAGGAGTGGCCGGGCACCCCATCCCAGCATGGGGAGGGGTGCCCAGGGAGCTCCCTCCTGCAGGCTTGGGGGATACCGTGGTGCTGGCGCTCTACGACTACGAGGCGATGAATGCTGGGGACCTCAGCTTCCAGAAAGGGGAGAGGATGAAGGTCCTGGAGAAGTAAGTGCTGCTGGCAGACCCCCGTCCAGGGTCTCCTGATGGCTTGTGTGGCCCTGTTGGGAATTTTTTCTGGAATTTGCCCTGGAGGAGCTGCTGGTGCCCAGATCCAGGTGTCATGAGCCAACACAATGCCATTTCTGTCACAGGTCAGGGGAGTGGTGGCAAGCACGGTCACTGGTGACAGGATGTGAAGGCTTTATCCCCAGCAACTATGTTGCCCGAGCCAATTCGCTGGAGACAGAAGAGTGAGTCCATCCCTCCGTGCCAGATCCTGGCCCCAAGCTGTCCCACACTTCCCCACCGCTGCTGTCCCCGCTCCGGCCTCACGTCCTGCCCCCAGCCCTGCCCCACACCAGCATTCCTTGGTTCATTTGGTTCTGCTGCAGGTGGTTTTTCAAGGATGTCAGCCGGAAGGATGCGGAGCGGCAGCTCCTTGGCCCTGGGAACATGATTGGGTCCTTCATGATAAGGGACAGCGAGACAACGAAAGGTGTGGAGGGGTGTCTGCAGCACCGTGGTGGGCAACAGCTGCCCAAGGGGCTTCCCTCATCCACCTTTGCATGGAAGAGGAGCTCCCTCCCCAGCCCTGGGGATCTGCTGTGCTGCTGGGAGGGACTGGGGGGCCCATGCTCTGGCTGGAAGTGCCCCTGCAATAGCCCGTGGTGCTACCACACGTCCAAACCCCATGGCAAGGATAGGGGGATGTGTTCCTCTGAGGCTGCTTTGGGTTTTTGGGGTGCAGGTGTGTCTGGCCTGGGGCTGAAGGGGTGGTGGCAGCACAGTGGGATGGGTGCTGCTGGCTCTGCCGGACGATGGCTCTGTGCGAGTCAGGAGCACCGCGATGGCCAGGTGCAGCAGGAATGTGCTCCCGTGGGAGCTGCCAGCTCACCCCTCCCTGCCCAGGCTCTTACTCGCTGTCGGTGCGGGATGGGGATGAGCTGCGGGGCGGGGCAGTGAAGCATTACAAGATCCGGACTCTGGACAGCGGTGGCTTCTACATCTCCCCACGAAACAACTTCAACACTCTGCAGGAGCTGGTCCAGCACTACAAGGGTGAGCCCTGGCGTGCCCGGCCCCCCTTCCCAAATGGGGCTTTGTCCCTGAGCCAAGCAGCCACTGGGGGTGTGCAGAGGCTGAGGGGGTCCTGCCTGTCCCCCCTGGACTCCTGCTATGGTCCTGACTGCAACATGCAGTGACTTCCAGACCTTCCCCTGTTGCCATGGCTGGCCTGCTGGCTGTCCCAGCTGTGGCGTTGCTGTCCCTGAACACTCATGGTGCCCAGAACTCCCCCTTGAAGCACAGTGTGGCCAGTGAGACAGGCTGGCTGATGGCCCTGGATGCTCCCTTCAGGTCAGAGCGATGGGCTGTGCCAGAAGCTCACCCACCCCTGCCGTGTACCCAAACCACAGAAGCCCTGGGAGAAGGATGCCTGGGAGATCCCTCGCGAGTCACTGAGCCTGGAGAGGAAGCTGGGAGCCGGGCAGTTCGGAGAAGTGTGGATGGGTGAGAGTGAGGGGAAGGTGCCTGGGAGGATGATGGAGGTGATGGTGAAGGAGGAAGGGTGAAGGATGGGAGAGAAGGTGGAGGGATGGTGGGATGGAGAAGGCAGGGAGGGAGTGATGTGTGGGAGAGAAGCAGGAAAACATGGACGTGGCCCTGCCTTAATGCAGGGGCTTGATGGGGCTGGGCATGTGGGGACAGCCCTGGGCTGTGCGTGGTCTCCAACCTTCCCACAGCAGCTCCACCTGCAGGACTGGGACTTTGTCTCCCAAGCCCAATGCTCCCAGGGCAGCCAGTGATGGTCTGTTGTGCCACCCCCAGCTACCTACAACAAGCACACCAAGGTGGCGGTGAAGACGATGAAGCCGGGCAGCATGTCTGTGGAAGCCTTCCTGGAGGAGGCAAACCTGATGAAGACACTGCAGCACGACAAGCTGGTGAAGCTGCACGCGGTGGTCACCAGGGAGGAGCCCATCTTCATCATCACTGAATTCATGGAGAAAGGTGCCATCTGCATCCCTGGGTGATGTCTGTGGGCCAGGCCAGGTGGCAGCACCCAGGTGCCCTGGGATGGTGCAGGATCAACCCCTTCCACATCCCCAGGCTCAGCTGTGGGCTCTGCACCAGCTCCCAGGACTCTGGGAGCAGTTCTGGCTCCTGCCACAGTGTGTCAGTGCTCTGGGGCAAGGGGCTGGGAGAGGGGACGTGGTGACAGCACTGGGACAGGAGGGACCCCCAAGAGGGGACAGACGAGTACAAGCACTCCACAGGGCAGGAGGGAGTCTGCAGAGGTGCTCTCCCCTTGGCCCAATCCGTGGGAGCGGAATGGGGGATCAGGTGTTTTTCCAGAGTCCCCTTGTCCTGCTTGGCTCCTCAGGACCCTGTGCCACCCTAAGGGTGGTGCAGGCTCCAGCTAAACCATCAGCCCTGGCACCTTTCCCTGTCTGCAGGGAGCTTGCTGGATTTCCTGAAGAGTGATGAGGGGAACAAGCTGCTGCTCCCGAAGCTGATTGACTTCTCTGCCCAGGTGAGGGAGGAGCAGACCTTCCCTGGCTCCAAGTCCCCCTTGTCCCCCTGAAAAGGGTGAGTGAGGAGCCTGGGAACTTACCTGGGGCTTGTGCAGGACCAGTCAGAAGCCTGTTCTGAGCAGTGCTGGGGGTGCAGTGAGGTTTTCCTGCGGGCAGCCACTGCCTGCTCACCATCCCCATCCCGCTGACCTCACAGGAGCAGGGGTGTGGGAAAGGAGAAGTGGCAGCTTCCCCCTCACCACGCCGGTATCTGCAGCACTCAGCCGGCCCACCTGCACCTGAGCAGTGCACAGCAGAGCTGCACAGAGCCTGGGAGAGGACTGGCCAGGCTGCTCCTTCTGAGGTGCTGGAAAATCTATCACTTCTACCTCTTCCATGGTTCCTGCAGCCCTTGCAGCCCTCAGGGCCACTGTGCTTTGTGGAGAAAGTGGGGATGAGGATGGGGCTTGTTTCCACAGCTCACATTTGCATAGTCCCTTCTCTGGGACGTGCCGGTGCTGGTTGGTGTGGCCCAACCAAGCCCAGGGCGAAGTTATCAATTTCTATAATTGTTAAATATTGATATTGATAACTATAATTTCTAATTTGCTGCTGCTGTGACAGTTACCTGCAAACCTTACCCGCAAACTTGGCCAAGGCCCCACAAACCCAGCATGGCCATACCCCTACCGCATCCCACCCCATCCCCAGCACTGCTCCGGGACAGCTCCATGGTGGTGTGAAGCCCTGTGGGTTTAACAGGAATCCTGCAGCATGATCCTGTGTGCTCCCAGTGCCTGAGAGACTGAGCCGGGCACGGTTCCCAGCCTCCTGGAGGGAGCATAGTGGGCTGTGTTTCCCCGGGGGAATGCCTACGGGAGGGCTGTGGTTCAATAAAGTCACCAGAAGGCTGTCACGGGCAGGGGAAGGCAGCTGGAGAGGCAGGAGGACTCAGTGATAATTATTTCAGGGATATTTTCAGGAGCTGACTTTGAGTACAGCAGAACAGGCTGTTAAACACCTCACTCCATGTGCAACTACTTGCACAACCACTGAGTCCCTGCTGCTTCTCCAGTGCCCCTGGGTGAGGGCTGAACCCAGGGACCCTTTGAGCTGAGGTCAAATATTTCATAGAGGCACCTGAGCAATAGGAAAGCCAGGATGGGAGCTTACACCAGGTCACTGGCTGCTGGAGCTGGCTGTGCTGGGGTCTGTGTATCAGCTGTGCACTCCTGCACACCATCTGTTCTCAGCAAGCTGGCTCGTGCCAATGCCAGCTCGGCCCACGGCTCCGAGGGGCTGCTCGGAGAAGCACGGGGGAGCAAAGGCTGAAGGGCTGTCACGGGCGGGCAGCAGCCTGATGCTTGTGCTGGGGCTGAGTCACTGCGGGCAGAAATGCATCTGTGGTCATGGAAATGATCCTTCCGCTCTTGCACTGCCTGGTTACTTCTGTATTTAGTGGGGAGAGCCCTGAGAGCTGCACCTCACCCCTGGCCAGCTTGTGTGGGGGTGATGAGGATGGGGGGGGTCTCCCCTCTGGCTGCCCCAGCCCCTTTGCATTCTGGATTCTGGTCACATCCAGGCATGGGGTAACAGCACAACTTTGGAGGTTGGTTGTGCACACACCAGGTCACCTCTGCCTGATCAGGGCTGAGAGCTGCACACACAGCACTGAGTGCAGAGACTTCAGAAGACAGAGTGGTGATGGGGGGATAGTCAGGGGCCATCACAGCCATCCTGTCCGCAGGCAGAGGTGACTCTTCAGAAACTAGTCTGGAAGAACCCAGGCATCTTCCCTTATGCTCTTCTGCCCTGGCTGAGGAAGCCCTGGAATCTGACCCTCACTGCAGCAGTTACAGTGAGCCATCCTGGGTGTATTTGGGGCCTGGTCTCACATCTTCCCTGAGCAGAGAATGATTTGCTCCTCTCCACATCCTCACGGCTGTGGATGAAACCCTGCCCTGAAAACATTTACAGACACTCTCTGGTGATCTCACGAGAGCTGTCAGTTCTCACGGCCTTTCTCACACAGCAGCTTAAAGGTGTCATGTTGGGCTGGTCACCCAAACCCTGACCTTCTGCAAAGGATTCCCCACTTAGAGCGTAGTTTCCATGCACAAAAGTCACAGAATGGTTTAGGTTGGAAGGAACCTTAAACCTCCTCTTATTCCAACCCCTTGCCATGGGCAGGGACACTTTCCACTAGACCAGGATGCTCCAAACCCTGTCCAGCATGACCTTGAACACTTCCAGGGATGGGATATCCATCTCCTGCTGTGGCTCAGCCTCTTTTCACCCTTTTCTGAGTGCTGGCCAGAAGCAGTTGACTTCTCTGGTGCTGAGGGGGTGTGTGTTATTTCAAGCAGCCTCTTTGCATGTGCCTTGTTCCCCTGTGGCAGATTGCAGAAGGAATGGCTTTTATTGAGAAGAGGAACTACATCCACAGAGACCTGAGAGCCGCCAACATCCTGGTGTCAGCAGTGCTGGTGTGCAAGATTGCAGACTTCGGGCTGGCCAGGGTCATCGAGGACACCGAGTACACGGCCCGGGAAGGTGCTGGGGGTGAAGGGTTGGGGGGTTCCCTTAGAGCCACTTGCCACCATGGTAGTCCCAACCCCAGGAGGGACGTGCTGGGTACCCGGGCAGAGGGAAGCTCCTCTCATTTGCATCACTTCACTTGTTCCTCTTCTACTTGTTTCTTGTTCCCCATATTTCACCACCCATTTCTCAGCAGCTGGGGTTGAGCTCACATTTCCCATTGGATCTCTTTGTCCAGGTGCCAAGTTTCCCATTAAATGGACTGCACCAGAAGCCATCAACTACGGATCTTTCACTATAAAATCTGATGTCTGGTCCTTTGGGATCCTCCTGACTGAGATCATTACCTATGGACGCGTCCCCTACCCAGGTAAGGAGGTGAAATTCCTCCTCTAATCTGGTTCCAAAAGATACATTCCACCTTTCTGGGCCCCATCCATGTGACCTGAGCTCCAGCAGCTCCATGGTAAAACCCTGTAAATCCTTATCATTAGGGACCATCCTGTATTTTATACTAAGGATTACTTTGATACATTTTTTTCAATGGGAAATTACTCTGTAAATGCTACCACAAAAGGACCATGAGGGATCTGGGGTGGCACGAACGGCTGTTCTGAGGAGCAGCTCTGCCCCCACACTGACCTGTTTTCATTGGAAGCAATGGCTTGTCACTCAGCATATGGAAATTTTAATTTATACAAAGTGATTATAAACCCCACCTGACGTGGGGCACAAGACTCCATCTACAATAACCCAGCATCTCCTTTGTCCACATGTTTCCCTGACCAGGAAGAGCAGTTCCCCTTCCCAGCCCCTCTAACCACTTTTTCCTTCCTGGAGATATTGCCCAAAGGGTGAGAAGTTTTGGGTTTGGGGTTTTTCTGACTTTTAAATAAATGAGTGATAAACCAGGTGATATTCATCTGTCCCACCCCCGTTTCCCAGGGATGTCGAGCGTGGAGGTGATCAGGGCGCTGGAGCGTGGATACCGGATGCCCCGCACGGATAACTGCCCCGAGGAGCTGTACGATGTCATGATGAGGTGCTGGAAGACCAAACCCGACGATCGTCCCACTTTTGAGTACATACAAAGTGTTTTGGAGGATTTCTTTACTGCGACAGAGAGCCAGTACCAGCAGCAGCCGTAGAGCAGGGCACTCGGGACAGACACTGCCAGCTCTTCCCTGTCCCACGTGTGCCTGCTTCCTCTGCCAGCCTGGCCCAGGAACCACAGCCTTCCTGGAGTGGCTGGGCTGGAGGAAGCACAGGAGGAAGCGTATGATGGAGGGAGAAGAGACGTGGCCATACCTTGTGCCTTTCCCAGGAGCCTGAGTGCCTGCAGGGCAGCGGCTCTGGGAAGCGTTGGCTGGACAATGGATGCCCAGGCCCCAGGAGGAGGGACAGGGATGGGGCTGGGCCTGCTTTTGCTGCAAAGGAAGAACCCAGATCAGTATTTTTTTAATCCTTCTGAGATCTTACCACGTCGTTCTGCAGAAGCAGGTGCTTTAGCGTGCGGGCCTTGGCGAAATGCCGTGTGGTGCCTGTGCTCCTTGTGTGATTGATCCCAGGGGATTCCCATGGGGCACGCTGCAGCCCCATGGCTCATCATCAGCACAGGATCCTGGGGTTTGGATGTCGAGTGTCATAGACACATGTCCTCCTCTCTTCCCTCCTGGCTTTCCTTCCCCAGTATTTTCATGGCACCCCTGTGCAGAGCACAGGTTTCGTGAGTCTGTGCTGCAGGGGCAGATGGACATAGCGCTTTTCCAGGCCATCCCTGCACGGATCCCCCTCCACTTGCCTTGGGAGGAGCCCAAAGCCATGGCAAAAGGAGCCCTCTCCCGCATGGCAAAGCTCACAGGCAGGATTTGTTGTCTGCTGGGGCATTTGCAGTGTCAGCAAGGGCCAGGTGCTCCCTGCACACTCACTTTATATTGTTGCTTATTTTAACTATTTCATGACAGGTTATATGAGGAAAAGGAATAAACAGTATTTTTTTAAGACAGCCCTGTACCTCTTACAGCAGGGAGATTGGAGCCTGTGATTATATTTTCGATACCAAGAGGCAAACGCCGTCGCTTCTGCTTTGGGATCTTTTTTTTTGTAATCAATAAAGTATTTATCAACCTTTCCTCTCCTGGCCCTTCCTGCTGCTCCGCAGCCCGAGTGGTGGAGATGCGGATGGGGCAAGGTCGGGGCCGGCAGCGCCCCTCGGAACGGGGGCTCCACAGCCGGGCGGGTCCGCAACGCCCTCGGAGCAGCCCCCGGGGGGCGGACCGCCGGGGTGGGACCGCAGGGACCGGAGGAACCGGGAGGTTCGGAAGGGTCCGGTGGCGCCACCGCTTCGGCGCCCTCACCAAACATGGCGGCTGCGGCGCCGTGCCCGCCCTCCATGCCAAGGCCGCTGCCCTCAGCAAAGATGGCGGCGCGGACCGCCCCTTCCCCGGCCGGCTTCGCGGGGCCGGAGACCCGCTGGGAACCGGAGCGGAGACCTTCGCCCCACCGCGCCCGACAGAAGGGCTGGGCTGATCCGGGGCTAAGCTGGGCTCGGCCCCGGCAGAGCGGAGCGCGGCCGCCCGGCGAGGTCCTCCCCGGCCTCCGCCGTCGCCATGGCGATCGGCCCCGCAGCCAACCGCGCGCCGCTTCCGGTGACGTCAGCGCCGACACGTGGATCCAAGATGGCGGCGTCGGCGGCGATGGTGAGTGCGGCGGGGCCCGGCCTGGCCCCGCGTCCCGCCCGCTGAACCCCGGCCCGGCCCGGCCGCGGCCCCGGTGCGGGGCTCAGTGCGGAGACTCCGGTCGGGCCTGCACCGCGCTGGGAGGGATGCGGGCCCGGCCCCTGGCCAGGAGAGGCTTCTCGGTCCCTCCCGAGGCCTTTCAGCTGTCCCGCGTCTCCCGGTGGTGTCACCGGCGGAGGGCAGAGCTTGGGCCGCCGCTCCGTGCCCAGGGGCCAACGGAGCCGAGCGAGTTCCTGTCCCGCCTGCCCCGCGCTCCATCGGCAGCAAAGTTGGCTCCGTTTCTGCGGTTCACGGCGTTGGCTGGGCAGGAGGGGCCGGGCGGGGGGCTCGGAGCGGTGTGGGTTGTAGGGAGCACCGGCGCTTCCTTTTGCCTTCCCTTCCGAGATGTCAGCCCGGGCCCTGTGCTGGTGCCAAGCACAGAGGCTGTTGCTCTATGTGTGGTTTTCACAAGTGTTTGGTGGTGATTGTCGGGTCCGGGTTTGAGCAGCTGCTTCAGCTTCCCGCGTCCCAGCATCCCTGTTATTCTTACTGAATTATTCTTTGAATCCTCGGAGAACTGAAGGTGTTCCTGGTGGTAATTTGCTAAGGCAGGCGAGCATCAGTGCTGCCTTACAGAGGAAAAAACGAGTTGCTGAGACATTTGTTATCTGCCTTGAAGTCTTGTAGGAGTAAAACGGATTTCCTCCTGGCTTTCTTAGGAGAATATTTCTGTGACTGTGCATTTCAGGAGTAGCGGTATGGATAAAGGATGTGTGCTGATACAAAGGTCGCTGGCTGGGCTGTGAGGTGACTCACAGAGAGACTGGGAGGGGATTGGGAGAGCCGAGGCTTTCCTTTAATTTGCTTTAAGCATCTTCATACCCTGCTGGCTTTCCCCCAGGCAGGGAGGAGGGAGTGCTCAGCTGCCTTTGAGAGCTGGGGATGGTCCTACTGGGAATTTCCTCGTGGCTCTCTGTTGTGTGAAGGGCAGAGAAGGCTGCCAGCAGCTCTCCTGGTGTGTGGGTTGTGTCTTTCCTCCCTTTCTGTCACCATATTAAAAAGTTTCAGTCAGTTGAATGGAATAGGAGAGCTGTGTGAACCCATTTGGACAAATGGCTCTGCACAGGTCGTTCTCCCTGTGTTTCTTCAAAGCTGTCGTTGAAAGTTAACAGCTTTTGATTATGGCTGTTTGATGTCCCTCTTGCCCTTCTCTGCCCAAAAGAGATGGGACAATTCATGGCATCCATCACTGTCACTTCCTGCTTCCTTTTGCTCTCTTTGAGCAAATACTGTGTTCTGTTCTTCAGTTCCTATGTGGATTGTGAAACTCCTAAGACCTAAGCCAGCTCTGGTACAGCAACAGCCCAGTTCAGATGCTTGAAATTGCTGCTGCTTGAGGGTTTCTTCAAGTTGTTGGCAGTAACCAGGGCAGGGATGTCCTGGGTGCACATGGCCAGGCCACGGAGCCTCTGGAGCACATTGGAGCTGCTGTAGAGTGCCCCAGGGAACAGCTGCTGTTTCCCCTTTCCCTTAAATAAATGCTGGAGTTCAGACTCTGGCAGTGGTAGCTGTAGGGAAGGACAAGTGTGGTAATAACTGGGTGTTTTTAATAACTGGACGTCAGGCTGGGATTTAGTGAACAAGTCCTCTGTTTTGGTAACGTGGTTTGTGAACCTTCTGTGAATTGACAGAAAGTGGCAATGTTGTTGTAAGTCTTTCTGAATGGGATAAACCTGGGGTTGTCTGCAAATCCCAAGACTAGTGATAATTATCCAGAAGTGCTTTCTTGGAGAGGGTTTGTGTGTGAACTTTTGATCTGAGGGAGAGGAGTGGATGATTGTGCTCCTGCAGTTACTTCTTTTATTTAGATCATATTCTCTTAAGAAGGGGTCTCTCTGCATGTCTGCATATAGGAAAATAACCAGGCTTAGGTAATCTGAACTATTTTTGCCTACTTGAAGCTGGGTTTTTCTCAGTCTGGGGTTGTGCATATTTGTTGTGCTACTTGTTGCACCATTACGTGATTTCCTGGCACCTCAGATGCAAGATTGTCATTTGAGGGGGTTTTGTGCTTGTGTTTTGAAACATAAATAATTGGAAAAGGCTGTGAAGGTGTGTGTCCTGTTTGCTGGAAGGCTGGGCCTTGCCAGGGCTCTCCGATGGAACCAAAACAAAGCTTCCTCCTGGAAGTTCTGACCTGGCATAGAAGAGAACTCAGCTTGCAGGCATCCCCCATGTGAGGTAATCACCTGGCCCATGAGTTACACAGATGTTTTGGGTGGTGTTCATGTTGCCATTGCTAAGCTGCCTTAGCTTGGAGACGATGAAGCACATTTGTTGGTACAAGAGCAAAGATCCTGATGAGGTCCCTGGCTTCAGCTTCGTGTGCTCTGCCAGCTCAGGAACCTGCACTGGGCATTTCCTTCTTATTTCACTTCCAAAGCTCCCCCACCTGTGGCACAGGAGCTTCCCCGTTTCTTGCTACCAACAGTTCTTTCCTGGCAAGGCTTTACAGAGTCGCCCTCTTGTCTTTCCTGTTGCCTGGTGCTGCCTGAGTCATCATCATCTGTATGCAAAGACAGCCTCATTTCTGCTGAAATTGTCATCAAAAATTTCATCTTCTGCATGCTCATGTGTCTCCCGAGTGTCTGCCAAAGTTCTGTCCTGGTTTTATCACCTCCCAGCCTGCTGGGGCACAGGTGGCACTGGTGTGGTTTTGGTTTTTGAGTAACAATGTGTAGGTCTGTCACTTCAGTGACAAATGAGATAGGGGCTACAGCCCTTACAGCCCTTACAGCCCTTACAGCTTGCTGGCTGCTCTGGGGTGCAGTGTGGGACAAGAATGCAGATTCCTTCCAGTGCTTCAGCTGTCCAGGAGACCTTTTCCTACTCAGTGGAGAGTCACTGAGCACTCTCTTTAAAAGACTGGGAAGGCAAAATTTATTGTAGCACAGAAAGTAAGCCCCATGTTGTCTCAAGGTAGATCAGTATTGAAGGTCAGGCAGTTTTAACAAGAGTGTTTCCAAGCTGGGGCTTTATGCCTGCTCCAAGTGTATTTGGCTGTGCTTAGAATAGATCTGAAAATCCCCTTTGTAAGCAAGAAAAGATCAGGGAATCACAGAATGGTTTGGGTTGGCAGGATCCTTGGAGCTCATCTTGTTCCACCTCTCTGCCATGGGCAGGGACACCTTCCACTATCCCAGGTTGCTCCAAGCTCCATCCAGCCTGGTCTGGAACACTTCCAGGGACGGGGCAGCCACAGCTTCTCTGGGCACCTTGTGCCAGGGCCACCCTCATAGGGAACAATTTCTTCCTAATATATGATCTAACCCTACTCTCTGTCAGTTTAAAGCCATTCCCCTTGTCCTGTACTCCATGGTCTTGTAAATAGTCTCAGTTTTTTCTTGTAGGTTCCTTTCAGGTACTGGAAGGCCACATGTATGTGATGATTCAGTACTAACATTTTCTGTAGGTGCCTAGTATTTGCATCCTAAATACATTTTAGACTTTCAATCCCCTGATATTTCTGCCCTTTTTTTGTTTTTTTTCATCCTGCTCAGTTCCACTAATTCTGGGTGCTCTGGTTGGCCCCCACTGGTGTCTGACCCAAACATACCTTCCTTGCCTTAGAATAAGATGGAAGGCAGGTGATGAAGAGGAAGAGGGGGCAGTAAACACAGATTTTTAATTTTTTTTTTCTCCCAACCTGAGGAAGGATCCCCATGACAGAGCTGCTGTTTGTCCACGCCTGGCCTGTGGAGTGTTCCCTCTGCTGCTGTGTCAGACAGACTGACTGTGCTGAGGACACACAGGGACAGTGGGGATTGGTTTCTTATGTCTTAGCTCAAGAGTTGTCCCAAACCAAGCTCCAGGTTTTGTGTGGTTTTCCAGTGGTGCCATACGTGTTGGAAGTTTAGGAGAAGGGGCTGAAGCTCGTAATGCTGTGAGATTATACCAGAGCTGATGTCCTAATCCAGGCAAGCTGCTGCTGGCTAATACTCTTTAAAGCTCAATTTTCATTTCACAGCCTTCCTGCCCATGCTCGAGCTGGGTTACCTGAGGTAACGGGAGGGGCTGAGGAGGCAGCAAGGTGTGTTAAATAAAGGGTTTGCTGCTGCTTTGTAAGGTCTGGGTTCTCCTCGAGCCTCTGTGGGGCTGGTTGAACCTTCCAGCCTGACTGGTCACCCTGCTCCCTAAAAAGGGGTGAAAAAGTTTTTGCCATGTTCCTGAGCTGTGCAGTGGCCTGGAGGGGTGAGGAAAGCAAGAGTGGAGCAGGAGGGAGTGGTGTCGTGACCGTCCCTTTGGGTGCAGTCTCTGGTGCCCCACCTGACCCCACAATAACTACTCTTCTGCAGGTAGAGGCCTGTGAGCATCCATCTGTGATCAGCTCCGGGGTAACTGCTGCTGTGCAGAGCTGGCACACGTCCCGTGCCAGGGCTGCAGCCCTCTTCTCTACTGATCCATGGAGTTTTCTAACAGGGAGCTCACGTGGCAGGGAGCAGAAAAGTAAAGTGGTGGCCTGCTCAGTGGCCCGTGGTGCAGATAAAAATTGCATTTTTCTTGTGGTTGAGCAAAGCCACAGTTTTCCTAATTGCAGATGAAGAGGCAGAGTGGAAAGTGACTTGACGAGGGTCACAAAATAGAGCTAAGAACAGCTTTTGTGGATTTAATTTCTCTTTAATCACCTGAGCAGCCTTTCTAATGTCTGGGATGAACGTTTCCTGTGTTGTTGCCCATCTCTAATGTTGTTCCAGTGTTTCTGTTGTATTTTACTGTTTCTTCTCCTTTTTGCAGGAAAGGCTGAGATATGTGCTGGGCCTGCTGTTGTTGCTACACAGCACAAACTCATTCTATGTACCCGGGGTGGCTCCTATCAACTTCCACCGAAATGATCCCGTAGAAATAAAGGTAGGATGAACTCAGTGCTGTTAGTCTGTTTGGTTTGGGAGTTTTTTGTCTTTTGGGTTTTTTTTTTCTTTTTTATACCATAGCAGCTAAGAGGGGCGGGAAAGTTAAATTTGGGGATCCTGTTGCTAAAATTTTGCATTCAGATATTTCCTCCATTTCACAATGTTCGGGTCCCAGTGTGATTCCTTTTCTTGCCCCTGATCTCTTCTACCAAATTCCTTCAGCAGTTGCACCAAAGTCCTCAAGATGTTGTTCTGTTTGGGAAAAAGGTCCCTTTCTCACTGTGGCTTTGAAGTGAATTTAATTTCTCCAGCGTTATACTGACTCTGAAAGTGCTTACGCAGAGTGTGCCTTTGGGTGGAAGGTGAATGGTGGAATAAGGTCTGAATCAGACCTTCTAAATACCCAGTTTGCTTAAGTTGTGTCTTCAGGGAAATCCCTGAGAAGCTCTTCCCAAGTGGAGGTGTTTGTCCGTGAGCCTTGCAGACCTTTCAGCCCAGCCTTGCTGGGAGCTGTTCCTGTGCAGCGTTGCTGGTACTCCGTGACGAGCTGCTGCACCTATCTGTGAGGAAGCCAGGCTTTGCTTTCAGACATCAGTGATTTATAGCCCATTTCATTTATTTTTCTAAAGCTGTGGCCTCTGTCTCAGCAAATCCAGCACCCTCGGGGCTGCTGAGGTTGGCTGCTCCCACGTGAAGCACAGCACAGTTTTCTCTTTGGCCACAGGCTGCCAGACGTAGGCTATTTTGAAGCAAATGAGACTTTCCTGTGGCTACAGTAAGCTTCCCAGAAGGAGAGGGTTTTGGAATGGCTGTTCTCAAAGGGATTTCGGGAGCCAAATGTTTCCTCAAGTGCTTAGGCAAGTCAGTGTGTTTGCCAGCACTCTTCCAATAAACAAGCTTGGCTGTGTTACAAAACACTTCTGTTTTTCAGAGCAACTGTGGCCTTGGCTGTTGTGGTATGTCTCTGCACTTCCCTTGTACCCTGTGATTTGTGGAAACTCTCCAGGAATGTTTGTGGTTGGTCACCTTGTCTTCCAAGACTGACGGCTCTCTGGCTTTCCTTGCAGAGATTAAAATTGCTGAACTCTTCATGGCACTGGAGGCCAGACCTCTAGGCCCAGTGGGATATGAATTTTTGTTTGAGGAAATCTTGTATGAAATGTGACTCTTGAATCTCTTTTGAGCTCTTTGTTGTTTCCTAGGACTCCACTGAGACATAAATATGTGAAACCACCATGCTTTGTTCTTTGAGTGTTTCTCTCTGAATGAATTGCTACTGGAAGTCTCTCAGGAGCATCTGTCTGTTACTATTTTTAATAGTAGTAGTAGTAGTATCTTCTGGAAGTGAGCTTTATGAAAGGTGTAAGCATCAGCTTCTGGATGACGCTGAGAGGACAGGAAATTTCTGGGGATAATCCTTCTGTTCTTGCTGCAGGCTGTGAAGCTGACGAGCTCCCGGACACAGCTGCCGTACGAGTACTACTCACTGCCCTTCTGCCAGCCCAGCAAGATCACGTACAAGGCTGAGAACCTCGGTGTGTACCTGTCAGACAGTGTGGGGGGGTTTTACAGGGGTAAAAGCAATTGCAGGTGTCACTTCTGCTGAGCTGCTTGCTCTGATTCACTGTGTGCTGGCTGTCTGCAAACAGCAGTGTCCCTGTGTTGGCCAGAGCAAGTGCTTGTCCTGAAGGAGAGCATGTAACCTGCTTCATAAGCAGTGCTTGATACTTCCAGCAAAGTAGCTAAACTGTCCTGCAGTCTTATCCTTGCACCTGGGGTAGCAAAGGAGACTTGCTGTGGTCTCTCCAGCTGCACAGTGCCTGGCAGCAGGATCGGCAGCAGGAAGCCTGGCAGTCTCCAACCCTGCCTGTATTTTCCTGTTTTCCAGGTGAGGTTCTTCGAGGGGACCGAATTGTGAATACACCTTTCCAGGTTTCCATGAATGTGGAGAAGAAATGTGAAGTTCTGTGCAACTTTCCCAACAAGCCAGTCACCCTGACAGTGGAGCAGAGCAAGCTCATTGCCGAGCGCATCAGGGAGGATTACTATGTCCACCTGTGAGTCACCTCGAGCGTGGGTTTGTGTCGGGGGAATTTGGTGCTGTGGACAAATTTGATCTGAAATCTGTGTTTTCAGCATTGCTGATAACCTCCCTGTGGCAACACGGCTGGAGTTTTATTCCAATCGTGAGGAAGAGGAGAAGAAGAAGGAGAAGGATGTGCAGTTCGAGCACGGATATAGGCTTGGGTTTATGGACGGTAACAAGGTAGAGAATTGAGATGCTGTGTGAGGGTGCCTGGAGGAGATCTGGGTGTCTGTTAGAGGTCTGCCAGAGAGTATCAGAATTGGGAATGCAACCAAAAGCTTTTATAAAGAGTGGAAATATGAGAGTGGGGTCTGTTGTGGGAAGAAGCGGGTGGGTGCTGGACTGCTGGTAGAATAGCCAGGAGTCCTTGCTTTTATTTGCTGTGTAGCTCTGGACAGGCTCATGCAGTGGTTTCCCCTCAGCAGAGCAAAGGCACTGTGCCCCCAAGGCTGGCTGATCTCTGGCGTTGGAGTCTTTAGTTTTCCCTCACTGAAGCTGTTTTCTGCAGCTGTTGCTTCTCAGCTTTGCCTCTTCCTCCCATGGGGTGCTGATGTTTTATTTTATGTCGCTGTTTCAGTTCTACCTGCACAACCACCTCTCCTTCATCCTTTACTACCACAGAGAGGATGTGGAAGAGAGCCAGGAGCACACCTACAGGGTGGTGCGCTTTGAGGTGATTCCCCAAAGCATTAAACTAGAAGGTAAGAGACTCCTGAGGAGGGGAGAAAGGGGGAAGAATCTCCTGTAGGGACAAAAGCCAGATGCCTCTGATGTATCAGGGTGCCAGTTGTTGCTTCACAGGGCACAGAAATGAGTCTAAATTATAAGAATAATAAACCGCATTGTTATTAAGGAAGTACCAACAACAGAGACATACCCATGAATTGCAATCCATGGAAAATCAGTTCCTGGAAAAAGATTGGAGTTTGAGGCTTTGGGGTTGGATTTTTTTGCACTGTGTCATCTGGTATGAGGCAAGTCTGGCATTCTAGCTCTTGTTGTGGTGCACATCTCCCTGACTGAGACACTGTGTGCTAGTCCAGGGACACACAGGATGTTTGGAACTGTTCTGGGGGATTGAAATTTTAAAATAATGGTTGGGGGAAGACACTCCTACATCAGTGAGCCCAGTGGAAGAGCGTGTCTAGAAGGGCAGTTGCTCATGGTGTGGATCACCCCATGCAGCTCTCCTCTGGCAGAGCAGGCACTGCTGCAAGAGGTCTTGTTTCTCACCATATGTGGAGTAGAGGATTTGTCCATGGTCTAGATCCGTGGCTTCAGAACCTCTGGCTTTTATCCTTCCAGTTCAGGAGAGCCCTGTGCATAGCTTTCCTGAAAGTTTGTAAATGGTGCTCCAGTGCTGGTCAGGAGAATAGTTTTGCAAACTGCAGAACAGGTGAGCAGGGAAGCGAGTGCTTCCCCACCTGGAATTACTGCAGCCCAATGCCCTCAGGGTGATGCTCTGTGGGAGAGGTGGTGCCTGAGGGAAGGGCTGACCTGTGCCACGCTTTCCCTTACAGACTTGAAGGCTGATGAGAAGAGCATGTGCACCCTGCCCGAAGCCACGGGCTCTGCCCCTCAGGAAATAGATCCTACTAAAGAGAACCAGTTGCTCTTCACCTACTCTGTGCACTGGGAGGTGAGGCAGTACTGGGGAGCTGGCTGGCAGTGATGCTCCGAGTGTCTGTAACTGGAGTTGTGGAAGACATTGGGCATGTGCTGGTGTGAGAAGAACTCTCCTGTTCTTTCAGGAAAGTGACATTAAGTGGGCTTCCCGCTGGGACACGTACCTGACCATGAGTGACGTGCAGATCCACTGGTTTTCTATCATTAACTCAGTTGTGGTCGTCTTTTTCCTTTCAGGTGAGTGGATGTGTGGGAAGAGGAAGGCTTTACCATTATCTGCAGGGAATTTTCTTTAAGCCTTAGCTGCAGGTGGCTTGAGGAGGATGTGGCCACATCTGAACGTCGTCAGATGGAGCAGGAAACCAGTTTAAAGCCTCCCAGTTCAAGCAGTGTCCCGTGGGGTCAGGCAGTTACCAGTCTTTTTCTTACTGGGGTCATTGAGAGAGTAAAAAAACCCACAAGAAAGCCACAATGCCCCATTTGTGCTGGAATAGTGCCTTCCCTGCTCCTTGGGGTTTTGTTTCTATCTTTGCTGATAACTCAAGTCCTCCTCTCCCAGCCAGAGCAGCATGTTTGTGGGAGCCATGTAGTTGCACAGCCGTGTAGGAGCCTCTAAGCTGAACTCAGTTTGTGCTTGTTTTCAGGGATTCTCAGCATGATCATCATCCGAACTCTGCGGAAGGACATTGCCAACTACAACAAGGAAGATGACATTGTATGTGTTTGTCCCAGGGGCTGGGATTAGAGGGAGGGAAGCACAGGCCAGGAGGGATCTAGTGTGCAAGCTTGGGTGTATTGTCTTTTCCCTTGCCCCTGTTTTGCTTTGAGCCTTGGCTGAGCCTGGGGGTGGGGGGGCAGTTGTGTTGTGCTGTCACACACCTTCTGTCTGTACAACCACATACCAGTTCAGATGTCTTCAGACCTAAGCAGTGACTGCAGACAGCTCTGTAAATGTGTGCCCTGGCACTGACAATTCAGGTTTCAGCTGGTTTTAGCCCAAGAGGAAAGAAATTTCTTGGCTGGAGTGGTAAAATTCAGTAGAAAAACTGGATCCAGGGAAGTTAACCTCTTAGGCTGGTTGTGGTAAGACCTTAATTTCTACTGGCATATCACATCTAAATAACCTCCTTTTCCTGTTGTTGCTATAGGAAGATACCATGGAGGAATCTGGTTGGAAACTTGTGCATGGAGATGTCTTCAGGCCTCCACAGTACCCTATGATCCTCAGTTCTCTCCTGGGTTCTGGAATTCAGCTCTTCTGTATGATCCTGATTGTCATCTGTAAGTGGCACATGTTGCACGGGGTGGCTGTAACACGAATGATGCCTGAGGATGTTTGACTTCACCCTGTGCTCACCCGAGCTGGAGTGAAGTCCATGAAGCTGCTTCCTTGTTGCCATCGGCCTGGGCTCGTACCGCAGAGCTCCTGGATGACACTGCCCAGCTGAAGGCAGCTTTGTGTGATTATTTGTGTGATTATATTTCCTTTGCCAAGCTGTGAGCCCTGGCTGATAGTGGGCTGGGAGATTTTAGCACAGGTGTGCCTTGCCTGCTGAGCTGCACCTGCTCCCATCCCTGGGGAAGCTGAGGGTGATGCATGGTCTGTATCTGAGATCGAAGCTGTGCCTTCCTCTCTGGCCGGTGCTGGAGGCTGTGGATGCATTATGCTGTGAAGGAAATCAGGCCTGTGCAGAGATTCCAGGCAGCTGTGGGCTGCATGTGGGACAGGCCCCTGTCCTCCAGCTGCTGCAGCACATGTCCCTCAGAGCTGCTGTTCCTTGTCCTGTTTCCCTCTGCAGTTGTTGCTATGCTGGGGATGCTGTCGCCTTCGAGCCGGGGCGCGCTGATGACAACTGCCTGCTTCCTCTTCATGTTCATGGGGTAGGTGCCTCCACGGCTTCCCCCCTGTGCTGTCCTGCCTTCCCCAGCAACAACAGCTCATTTTCATTGTCTTGGCTTGTTTCTGTCCAGGGTTTTTGGTGGATTCTTTGCTGGCCGCTTATACCGGACTCTGAAAGGCCATCGATGGAAGAAGGGAGCTTTTTGTGTGAGTCTTGGATGTTCTGTGCTGTTTATCCAGGTTTGCTGATGGCAAGATCTGTGGATAAGCTCCACATGTTTGTGGTAGCTGGACACAGTCTGGCTGTGCTGTGCGTTTGCTGTGGGTTGAGTCCTTGTAGCTGTACAGAAAAGGCACCATCAGAGCATGTACTAGAGCAAAGAGGATTGTCCAAGATCCTCCGCACATCCCAGCTCTGTGTCCTTGTCCTGTAGCAAAAGGGACACTTCCTCCATATGTGTTTTGTCCCAGGGATGGACTCGTTCCAGAGGAACATCTGGCTGATGAGCCAGGTGCATTCTCTTACACTGTGGTTCCTCTTGCAGACAGCAACCTTGTACCCGGGCGTTGTCTTTGGCATCTGCTTTGTCCTCAACTGCTTCATCTGGGGGAAACACTCCTCTGGTGCGGTAGGTGTCACCCTCAGCCTGGGGCCTGCTGGGTGGGAGGGGGTCTCTGGGCTGATAGGGACTCACTTGGCTTCCCAGACCTTTCCAAGTGGGTGACTGGAGGGTTGGCTTAGCCGATGTCATCAGTCCCCAGAGCAGGCGAGCTGTCAGCCTCACTTCTGTGGCTCTTGGTGTGATTCCAGGTGCCTTTCCCTACCATGGTGGCCTTGCTCTGCATGTGGTTTGGGATCTCCTTGCCCTTGGTCTACCTGGGTTACTACTTTGGATTTCGCAAGCAGCCGTATGACAATCCTGTACGGACAAATCAGATTCCCAGGCAGATCCCGGAGCAGAGGTGGTATATGAACAAATTTGTGGGGTGAGTGATGAGTGTCTGGGAAATACGGTGAGTTAAGCCCCCTCCCCTCAGTCCCCTAGAGTTGCTGAGTGTCACCTGCTGCTCTCTGGACATGAACAGATGGCAGATGGGGTTCCTTGAGACAACACTGATAATTTGGATGTGGTATGGGGGGTACTTGTAGCCGTGGTACGTGCTCAACAGTGGGAGCAGCTGTGCCATTGCCTGTGCAGTTTAGTAATCTGGAAATGCAGAGCCTTTGCTTGGAGTGTTCTGTGTGGTTACGAGGAATTTTTAATGTCCAGACAGTTATATTGTGCTGCTTATGGGGTTTTTTTCTGCTCTGTAGGATCCTCATGGCTGGTATCCTGCCTTTCGGAGCCATGTTCATTGAACTGTTCTTCATTTTCAGTGTAAGCATTTAACCCACTTTCCTCCTCAATAGGATTCCTTTCATGCCAAAGCTTTTGAAAGGGAGGGGGCTTCCACTGGAGCAGTCTCCTATTCCTGTACTCTCTGAAGGGGGTAGCTGGTTTCTTCCAGGCCATTTGGTAGTTTCCAGAGAGAGCTATGGCACTGTCCTGGTGGTTTGAAGGATTGTAGTAAAGGTGAAATTTAGTGTAACATTACATCAAGGAGGGGTCCTGGTCTTGAGACAGTCACTGTTCCAGCTGCTGCCCATTTTTCACCTTGTATGGATGGGGAAGAATTTGCTGTTCCATTGCTTGGGAGATGCAGGGGAATGAACAAGCTACTTCAGAGCTGTCCTTGTGCACCTTTTTGCAGCCTGAATCCTCTGAAGTGACATTGTGAAATGCATTAGATCTGTGGTTTCATCTATGTGGGGCTGAGGGGCTCATTATTTTCCCCTGGCTGGCTGCCAGAAGTTAGTCCCACGTTCAGTGATTGATCACAGTAGCATGGGAACAAATTCCTGCTGTGTGTTTGTTTCAGGCAATCTGGGAGAACCAGTTCTATTACCTTTTTGGCTTCCTCTTCCTGGTGTTCATAATTCTGGTGGTATCCTGCTCCCAAATCAGCATTGTCATGGTGTATTTCCAGCTCTGTGCTGAGGTGAGATTTCCATGTTTGTAGTTTGGGTAGCTCAGGGTACTTGCTCCTGGAAAAGCACAGGTCACATTATTGCTGCTGCTCAGCAAAGATTAGTGTGGCCCAGCTTCACGGGTGTGATTGTCCCCAGTGTCTCTTCACTCTAAAGGGAATTAAAGCTCCTTGATTATCTGTTAGGCTGGGAACTGTGCTTTCATACCCGGAATTCTGCTGGGCACAGGGTGTTTTGAGCTGTTCCCAAACTGTTCCATTCCATCCACGTACAAAACAAAATGCAGGGCCAAAGGTGAGCCATGTCCCTGGGCAGTGTGCTTTGAGCCTGACCTGGCTTTGCTTTGCTGGCAGCTTCACATCTCTTGGTTTGGAAACACTTCTGTGACAAATAAGTCCCCCGGCCCCAAATTGTGGATTTCCTTTGAAGGAAGATGGGTGGTGTTCTCCCTGTCCTGGAATGGTAACAGCTTCCCTGAGGCAGTGCCCTGGGGATATAATGAGGCTCTTTTTCCTGTCAGGATTACCGCTGGTGGTGGAGGACCTTCCTGGTGTCTGGAGGATCTGCCTTCTACGTGCTGATCTACGCTGTCTTCTACTTTGTGAACAAGGTATTCCTCCTGGGTGAAAGTGCCATGTTTTTGGGGGCAACTGTGGGATTTGGGAAAGGAAATGGTGGGCCTGCTGAGTCCCAGTCTGCCCATGCCAGCCCAAGGCAGTGCTGACAGCCCTTTGAGATGGGAGAGGAGGGTGCAAGTGCTCCAGGACTTGTGCAGAGTAGCATTCCCAGACCCCACCTCAAAGGGGATCTCCCTTCAGCTGGACAAAAAGTTTTCCTCCCTTTGCCAGAACTCCCCTTGCAGAGAGCACTGGTTGGTTTGTCGCCTTTGTGCATTATTTTGCTGGTAATTTTTTTCTTTTTTTTTTCGTCCTCTTCTGTTTCAGCTGGATATTGTTGAGTTCATTCCCTCCTTACTGTACTTTGGCTACACTGCCCTCATGGTCCTGTCCTTCTGGCTCCTGACGGGCACCATCGGCTTCTACGCAGCCTACATGTTCGTGCGGAAGATCTACGCCGCCGTGAAAATCGACTGAAGCTGGAATCCCCCCAGCAGGAATCAGACACCTCTGAACACACGTCCTCCCAGGAGGGACAGGGACATCTTCTCCCAGCTCTTTTTAAGGAAACAAAAATCCAGTGGGAGAGTCACAAGAGAAATAATTAACTCCTCGATTTGGAATGTAACTTTGGCACAGTGTACATGGATTCTGGGCTACTTCTGCGGGGAAAAGGGGTCTGTAGATACCTTACATTTTATTATCCTGTTCCATATTTGAGGGAGTTTTTTAGCAGAGAAATATCCCTCTGTATAAGTAAACCCCCTTTTTGCTAATCCATCCTTTTTTTTATGTTGATGATGAATGGATTTGAGACAGCAGTGGAAACACTTGTGAAAACGTTTTCTTCCAGCCCCTGGGGTGCTCTAGGATTCAGGGAGACTCTTCAGACAAGTATCAGACTGGGTTTTTGTCCTGCCTTCGTGTCTGCACAGAAGAGGGAGCTTGACTATGGCAGAATAACCGGAGCCTAAAGGCTCAGCCAGCGGGAGTCCGGCGCGCGCTGATCGCCGACGTCCCGGCTTCGGCTTGTTTACAGTTTGCTGGAGGTGCCATTCAGAGCCTGGGAAGTGCAATTTCACCCTGAGAGAGCGTGAGAACTGCGACCTTCGGCATCGCTTCTCCCTCCCTCCAGCCTCGGACAGCACAGGCCGCTGCGGGAGGGTGGGATTGCCTCTCCTTCAGAAGGCAGGACACAACGGCCTGCTGGAAGTGACATGGTTGTGCTGGAATTGCTGGAATACAGGACTGGAAGGATGCGCGAGGTAACTACAAGGGTTTGTTCTGTCAATAGCTCTGCTCCGGATGAGTGAGGAAACGGGACAGGCTCTTTCCTGGGAATGCCACTGGGAGCCTGCAGAGCCTGTGGGAGATGGCTGCGGCGCTGTGGCGTTAGTGCCAAGTGATCTGAGGCAGTGTTGGGCCCGAGCTGCCCGAGGGCTGTGCAGGCCATGCTGAAGGGGCTGGCACAGGCAGGTGGCCCCGTGAGCTGTCCCATGGCTGGGAGCGGGGCTCTCTCACCGCCAGCCCTGTGCTCTGGCTGCCCTTGCTGCTCTCTGCTCCTCCTCTGAAATTCTCTACCTCCAGGGAACAGGAAAAGTGTACACCCCATAGCTGTATTTTGTTCTTCTCCACAAAAAACAGCCCAAGCTCTCCAAGATAGCTGACGCAGGCTCTTTTCCCATGGCTTGATGCCTGAATCTGCCTGTGGGAAACTCTTTTTAAAAGAGGTTAAAATTGGGTCGTGTGTTTTTTTTCATTTGGGTCACTTCAGTGATGTTTATTAGTAAAAAGGTTCCATGTTGCAGTGAAGGCTCCCTCCATCCCCAGACTCACTGGATTCAGCCAGGACTACAAAGAAGAGGTTTTTGTTAGTGAGATCTATGAAAATTTTTCTTCTTGGAGTAAGGTCTTCCAATGACCAGCTGCCACACGTCACATCATTCCAACCCAAAACTGTCCAAAGCCCTCCCTGCTCCCACGGAGGGCTTTGGGGCCTTTTTTAACCCCAATTGCCGTAAGTTTCCACCAGGTCCATGCAAGGGCCTGTGTCCCTTCCCGTTGGCCCTACCCATCATGCCAAAGTCTAATCAGCCAGGAATCATGGATGGAAAAAGGGAGCAGGGGATGTGTGAGCCAGCTGTGCTGTGGAGTCCTGTGTCAGTTCTGATTTGAGGTCCCTCGCTGAGATTTTTGTTGATTTTTTTGTTTTTCTTCTGCCCCTGCCCCATTGGAGAGGCTCAGCCAGCATTGATTTCTCTCCCTTCCCTGAAGTGTTTTCTCTGTATTCTTTGTAATTTTTAATTAATGTATGTATTCTTTGTGTCCTATTGTAAATAAATCTGCCATTGTCCTGTCATTCTGCTCTCTTGGGTTCTCCTAAGCCACTTCTGGAGAATTTCTTTTTGTAACACTTGGCCTGTGCGACACCCACGTGGTCTGTGATGTGTGGCTTCAGCCAGAAGCAGAGCTTGGAATGCTATGGTTTTCTTTGTAATATTTTTCTCCTGGTAAACTTCAGTTTCTCCCAGTGTGGCATGCCCTGAACGCTGCCATATATTGTAATTATGCCACCAGTTGAGGCATTTGGATCTGCTGATGCTGTGCTGCCAGGTAAGATCACTTGAGCAACTCGTCTCTTGTGTGAGATACGTTGTTTGATGTGTGGCACTGATGGGCAGAGCAGCAGAACTGCTGGATGGTGGTGCTGGGCAAACAGACGGTGCTTTAGAGCAGCAGAGGGGTGAGGACAGCTCGGAAGGGAGCTGCCATTCTTTCCTCTGAGCAGGAGTTTGAGGAGCGCTGGTGCTGCAGAAGCTGAGCCCTCAGTGTTGGCTTCCAGCTCCGTGGCTTCCCAGAGCTTGTGTGTTTCTGCTGGGGGGTGAGTGGCAGGAGATCAGTGAGCATCTGCTGGAATGCTGACTGAGAGAGGGAAAGTGAATTCCACTTTCCTGAGATGGTTTGCCCAGCAAAACAATGGATGTGATTCCCCCAGGTTACGGGGTCCAGTGTCGGGGGCTGCTGAGTGTTTGTGAGTGAGACCAGAGCTGGCAAATACTGAATCAAAACTCAAATCATCAGAATAACCCCTTCTCCCTTTAAAAAGGCAAAGGAAGCTTCAGCTCCACCACCAGGACAATCCATGCTGAACTTCTCATTTTTGGCAGATGAGTGTATTCATGTCCTGTCATAGCCCTCAGCTCCAGGGGAAAGCTGCTGAGGAAAGGGCACATTTTAATGGTGGCTGAATTAGGAATGAAAACTAGAACTGAAAACTAGATCATTCTTAGACAAGCACCTAACACTGATTGTGGCTGTCAGCTTTTAATCCATGTTCCGAAGGAGAATCCCAAGAGGGCATTGTGTGCTTTGCCTTGTTTCATCTTCAAATGCTGCTGGTGCCTGTAGCCAGTTGTAGCTTAAGCTGAGGTTTGGTCCTGGTTCTCCTGCCTGTGGGGAGCAGAGGATGTTGGGGTTATTTGGGAGGGGGAGTGGGCTGGACTCTTCTGAAATGCTGCCACATGGGCTGGAAATTTCAGTGAAACCAAGCGACCAGAACTTTCTGTGTAACAACCATTATTCTCCTTGACAGGGGATAATGGTGTCTGCTGTGGCTGCCTCCCCAGTGGGGTGCTGGGTCTTTTTCTTGTGGGTCTAATTCTTTGCTTCGAAGAAATTAAAAAACCTCTGTGGCTTCATGTAGGGAACTGTGTCTTTGACCTGCCTTATGATTCTATCTTGTCTTAATCCAACCAAAACCCCAACTCCCCTTTCATGAAGACACCCGGGGCAGATCATCCAAATGCTTTTAATAAACAACGTCATTATAAAAGATGCTTTCAATTTGAACTTCATTTTGCAAGAGCTAATTTTAGTGATGAACCGTACATTTCCTAATGGCACTTAATTACAATTTAAAAACCTTGTTTACAGCCCCAACATACTCCATTAAAAGAGGTTATTCACTCTGTGTAGAAGTGCTAGAAAGTTTGTTTTTAGAAAAGCAGTTGAGCTTTAACAATGGGAAGTTTCTGGCGTTGGCAGCTGTAGCTGCAGGGAGGGAGGTCAGGCACGGGGCCTGTCCAGAACCAGTGCAAGTAGGGACAGTGTGAATGGCAGTGTCCCAGGGAGGGACACTGTGGCTTTCCCACCCTCTCCCAGGGCTAACCCCTCTTGCTCCACCTTCCAATGGGAAGGTGGCTCCTTTACTGGCTCCTGTGGGAGATGGCAGAGCTTGTGCCTGGAGAGGGTTCTTGGCATGACTTGTGCCTGCAAAGGCCACTCAATAGCTTTTCTTCCAGCAGCAGTTTTGGAGTTTGGCTGCTCCCAGGGGTTCCACAGGTTCCTTTCTGTCCTCCTTGTAGCCACCTTGGGGCTCTGTGTTCTTCAATATCCTTGTTTAAGGAAAACACTGGTTCAAATATTACAAAACAATCTTTCTAAAAATTGCTCCTAGATACCAGGAATAACTAAAGTGGGAAAGCTCCACAAAGCATCAAGGCTGAGGCACTCAGTAGGGTGAGGAGAACTCAAACTCCAGAGAGGCTTCTAGCAGAAGTTCTGGGATGGGCTGGAGTGTGCAGGCTCCTGCATCCTTGCCGTGAAGTGGGCTGTGCTGCTGAGGACTGTCAGCAAAAAGCTCGTGTTGTTACCTTCACACGTGCAAGATACTGACTACAGAGGGAGAAGGGCTGCAGGCAGGTCCCTGGCTGGTTCCCCTGGACACTCAGCCAGCCTGGCCTGTGCCAGGTGCTGGAGGCTGTCCCTGTCCTGCAGGCCTTGGAGCTGTCCCCAGACCACTCAGTACATTCCATGCTAGAGCTGGTTATCCCCTTGCACAGTAGCTTGAAAGAAGGACACAGTTTGTGAACAACTGAAGGTGAAGAGAGCTGTGAAAGTGAGGGATGGTTGGTTTGTAACAACACTTCAATGTTGAGGAATCTTCCCCCAAGTGAAGAGCTGACCTATTTATAGTAATAAAATTAATTCCAAATTCCCTGGTTATCTTTTGCAATGCTTTTAACTTTCCCTGTCACTGTGATCTGATACAGAGAAGCTCCCTCTGTGTCATGTATGCTCTATTTCCATGCTGGTATTTAGGCACTGGTGGAAAGGACCACACAGACCTGGCTTCAACCACAAGCACAGAGCGAGGAAGATGCTTCAGGCTCCTCCGGCAGCCCACCTGTGCACATGGAAGTAAAGTGTACTTTGAACAGGAAAGCCAAGCTCATCTCCTGGTGTGGATTTGTGAGAAGCAGCATGTGATCTGTTCCCTGGTCTCATTTCTGATCACCAGTTCTATTTTTGCTCGACCTTTTTGCAATGCCAGTCTGAAGCATTTAGTGGTGTTTGGCCTGTGGGAAAATGAGAGCTGGCTCCAGGTAGAGATTGCAGACTGTACTCTAGGAGAAAACTCCTTACCTGCAGCCACAAGAATAGCTGAAACGTGTGGGATTCTCAAAAGGGCCCAGTTAGTCACTAGAACGAAGCAAGTCCATCACTGGGAATAGCCAGAGGTGAGCCTAATGTGAGTGTGCCTGGATTGTGCAGCAGGGATAACAGAACCTGAGAGGTGGTGGGAACAGGAACAGTGGTCCTGTAAGGCAGCTGATCAGTGGTAATGGCATCTCCCTGGCAGCTCCCAGCTGCTTTCCAACAGAGGCTCAGTATGGCTGTGGCATGTTATGGGTAAACAGGCATGGAAATGGTGAGAGGTGCCAGAGCTGGGGATTGGGGTGAAAAGAATCTGGGCTTCCCAAATCCAGCAGACCAGGCTAAACCAAACCACCTTTACTGCACAGGGGTCAACCAGGATGGGATTCAGAGCTTCAGATGGCAACTTCCATCTCTGGGAACTGGGGAAAATACAAGAAATAAGTTACATAAAAGACAAATTTTGGGTGAGGATGGAAACTTGAAGTGGTTCTGTTTGAGCCATTCATCCACTTCACTGTTCAGAGGCAGAATAGCTCCAGGGCTTGGGCAGGCAATTAGCTAAAAATAGGCACCTGAGGGAGAATTCACTCAGCCTGACTAACTGGGATTAGAGGATAAGCAAGAAGGTAGGGTGATGGGAAGCACATCTTTGAAGATTTATTTGTGGAAATTTTAATTGCAGGCAGCAGCAAATGCGTCTGTGGGGCTGCTCTGTCCAGAGAGCAAAGGTGGTGCAATGGTAGAGAAAAGGGGATTTTTTCAGTGAACTGCAGGGATCTTCCCAGCAGCTGCTACTCACCTGTCAGCAAGGAAGGAATTAAAGAACAAAGAGCTGAGCTCAACAAAAGTACTGAAATCGTCAATCTACCAGAGGTGAAAAAAGGATTCCAGATGAAGTGACACCATTTTTCAACACTGAGGCTGAAGAGCAGCAACGCTGTGAGACGGAGAACGGGATCTGTCACAACGTGGTGTGTGGGTATTCTGTCATGTGAAATTCAGTGGAAGCAAATGCAAGATAACATGTTGTTCCTTCCTACAAATGGATGTGGAGTGAGCTGTAATCCCGGGGGAAAAAGATCTTCAGCCTTTCACAGGGTTCTGACAATCTGAGCCTGGAAGGATGGGCAAGAGTTAACCCTCTGCTGCCAGGGAGTGCCTTGGCTTGGCTATTTGTTAGTTCTTATTTCTAGGGGGACATTAGGTCCTTGGCTTTCTGAGAATCCAGGGTCTGATTTATAAGGGCTGGCAAGTTCATGTCCTGTCCTTTTGCTGACTGGAGGTCTCTGGATTTGTATCTTAGTTGACTGCACTGTTCCTATTGCTTTGGACACCACCCAAGCCAGCCAATTTAAAATACTCCTTTATTTAACTAAACCCTCCTGACCAATTATGTGCTGTAGTTGCTGCCCTCGGGCTCAATTTGATGCCATCTTCCTGATACAGGTGAGCCAGGAACAGAGGGATCACAGTGGGATGGTTTGCTGGGCTCTGCCTGGCTGACTCATAGCCGTCCCCTGAACCTGCAGCCCCAAACTCGTGGTCCAAAACAAACACCAAAACCAAGCTCTTTCTGGGATGGTTTTTTTTTGTATCACATAACCAGCACAGTGGCTGCCACGGCCCTGCACATACACCATGGAACAGACTGTGGGCTGAGCTGCAGCAATCCCCCTGACAGCATGCCAAGGTTACCCTTGTCCCTTACCTCGTTTCATTAGCAGGAGCTTGGCTAAGCTGACTGCCACTGACTTGCCCAACAGCTTGGTACGTACGTCCCAATGGACTGGGATTCCCAAGTGCTGTAAGCTTGGATGCTCAAAAGTTTTTTCTTATGAACAGGTAACAGTTGTTCATTCTAATTTGTTCTGTGAACTGCACACTTGCTATTTCAAATGGAATCAGTCTCACTGGTTTTAGACTGACTGGTAAAATACTTTCAGATTACAAACTGTTGTGGTAGAGGAACTTTGAATCCATTTTTCTGTGCAAACACCTGGAATCAGCTCCAATGCTGTCTCTGACCACGCTGCCTTTGCTGGATTAGATTTTCCTTGCATTGACAAAGGTTATTGCAGTTCTGCTTGTTAAAGTAGCTGTGGAAAGCAAATCACACGTGCAAATCATAGCAAAATGAATTCCATTTATTCTTTGACAGACTACTGGTAGGAAAAAGATGCCTGGCTCTAAGTTTAGCTACCACTGCTAAAGGAATTCCAGTGATGACATCTGTTCAGAGTACAATGCAGGCAGGAAGCAAGAAAGCTGAATGTTCTGCAGTGGGAGAAGGTGTGTGATGGCATTGCATAAATCTGATAATCCTCACTGGCAGTGAGTGATCAGTTCTGACCATTTATTTCTCAAAAAATAATAATCCTCTCAACTGAAGACAGGGATAAGGCTTGCATATAATTGATAACAGTGTGAAACTCTTAAATTTGCAAAGAGCAAAGCAATAGGAGACAGGCCTGAGGTATTCAATGCTGGTAAACAGACTGGCTGCAATGCCCTGTTTACCTTTGCTAGGTTAGAGAACAAGAAGGCACTCGTTGGACTTGGAAAGGCAACATTTTCCAGTGGAGAAAAGGAAAAAGTACTGCATTCAACTCGGGGAGATCATTGCCACAGGATATTGCTGAGGTAAATAAATCTTATATTACATTTTGATACAAAAGTCTTATTTGCAGCATTGCTGGCTAACCTAAAACAACCGATCTATGTTCTGGAGAATCAATGGATTGCTAAAGAGTCATTCTGGGAAGAATTACTAAGCTAAATTAAAAATAAAATTCTGGAGTAAAATGGAAGGGGGACAAGCCTGTGACCAAAGGAGGCACAGCTGATGTCACACGGTGGGATCATGGCTCAGCAGGAAGGAATCTGCATCGACTGAGGTGGATGTGCTCTGGGGAGGTGAGGGAGGACAGCATCTGGCTTCACCCAAGGAGCTGAGATAACAGAGCAGAGGTAGATTTTGCATTTCCTAGATTTATGGAGAAAAATATTGACAGATTTCCAGGTTTATATTGGCCTACAATGGTTCCTCTATGCTGAGGTATGAAGATCTGCCTGTCCATAGTCATAAACATGCACCAATGCAGAGAGAGTGACATCCAAACGTCCCCAACTGCAATATAAGTGCTCAGGAAAACGGGAGCAGGAGACAATACAGGTACTAAATGACACCAGCAGCTGGCTGCCACTTCCCAGTATAACCCTTCTGCCCTGGTAGGTAGACAGCCCATGGGAGAATTTAAGAGGTAGGGCAGGGAGCAAGGGAAGCAGGACTTTAACTTCAGGAGGCAAGGCTTGAGAAGGAGAGAACAAAAAAAGGCCAGTGGAACCAAAAAGTGAGAAGCTGACTGCAGGTCCCAAACCTCAGCATTTGTTAGAACTACTGGTGTTGGGGGAAATGCTTCCTCCAATGTACACTGACAGAGTGTACATGAAGCTGGGACCAATTTTTCCTTGATTCTTGGATGTTGCCACCATTGAGGTTAAAATACACCTTTGAGACTGCTTCCTGGATAAGCCAAAAAGGGTGCTGACCTCAATGAATGGCTGCGGTTAAAAAACCCCAAGCCCCAGAAACTCATACTCTGTTCCTCATCCCAAGGGAACCTAAGGAGCAGGGCCAGCAGCCTTTTCTCACCCACACCTGGCATGCCAGTGCTCGATGTCCCAAGCTCCTCACCCAGCCCTCTCACATGCTTTGGTTTCCAGATCTGTTTGCCTGGGGGAGATACTGAAAAGGGCTCTGTCCGTACATGGCATGCCAAGCTATGCTGTGAGAGCTGCTCCATCCCCTTCACTCGGGGCAGCCAGCAGGAAAAGGCAGGAAGCTGCTGCCTACAGGGGCAGAGGCTGAAGTGGTCCAAAAGCAGTGTATTTCCCCATGGGGGAAGAACATGATAAGTGAAGAGAAATCAGTGCAACCTGACTTCGTTGTGTAAACAGTGTTCTAGCTACACCAGCGATGAACCCAGTGTATTCTGGTGCCTCCTATTTTTGCAATGGCAGAAACAGATTTGTGTTGTGTAAACAATGTTCACCATAATGAGTTTATCCTAACGGCTCCGAAGAGGTGACGCTGAATTCACTATGTAAACGGGCTTGTTGCTTAACACTGATGTGGAGTAAGCTGTGTTGGGTGACGGGATGAGAGGTAGCAGGGAAGGACAGCCTCTTCCCCATTGGCTTCATACAGAGCGGTATCCTGACTTCTTCTCCATGTGGAGGTGTTGGCTGGTTTGCCAGAATTGCAGTGTGGTAACATGAAATGGAAGCTGGACTCTTCAAAAGTTTAGCCCAGGATGAAAGAGTCTCAACTCCTTCTGAGGGACAGTCCCTTCCCAGAGAGGAACATAGCTCCAGCATTCTCAGGGAAGGTCAGTGCTAAGCGCGGCTCCTGATTCACAGATTAAAAATTAGATAAAATATATCCAGTCTATCAGCTGACATCTTTCCGCTGTACAGGACTGGGACTCGCACAGGGTATCGGCTGTTCCAGTCTACAAGTGCTCCCTCCGAGATCAGAAACCTCCCATCTGACCCAGCTCTGCCAGAGCTTTCCCACCCCCAAGGAAGGAAGAGTTGTGCGTTTTTAAGGCTCTCCACAAAAGGGTGACCGAAAGATCTGTTCTCCAGTGCTATTTCCAGCTTATTGGAATGCCTGGTGGAACCGTGGCAGCGTGGTTGTGCTCAAGCTGGAGGTGAAGACGGGGGGCAACGAATGAAGGGGCCCAAAGTTCAGCGAGGCCCCAGCTCCGGGAGACTCTTGAGGTTGATGTTGCAAAGTGGTGAGCAGTGGCTGCGCCTCCCCCTGCGAGTAGCCCATGACCAATCCCCCGGATGAGACAGGTGGATTGCAAGGAGGAAGATTTAGGGGGAGGAAGCCAAGAAGATGAGAAAAGTCCATGTTAGCAGCACAGAGAGCCTCTGAGAGGTTAGCAGGGCTCTTGGAAAGCAAAGCCTCATCCAGGGCAGGTGGCTGAGGCGAAGAGGACTGAGGATCACCAGATGAGAGAGACAGGCTGCCAGGGAAGTCTGACAAAAAGCTGTCCACCTCTACTTTGGGTAGTTTCTCAGGCAAATATGAGGTAGATCCAAGCTGATACTTTGGAGGAGGTTGCGGTGGGGAGGAGATGGGAGAAGAAGACTCCAGAGGATAGCTCATTCCCATTGGAAGAGAATTAGGAACCAAAGAATGGGGCATCCCTGAGCTTGGCATGGTTTGAAGATGTGTGCTGTACATGCCCACGGGCAGCATGCCAGGGAAGCTCTTACCACCCATCATGTCTCTGGATGCCATACACAGGACAGGACTCAGCTCTTCCTTCACTGCCACAGAGGAGCTGCAGCTGAGCAGACCCAACATGTCCACTGGCTCCGTCTTAATCTTCAGCAGTTCCTGGGAGTGGCTTTTCTTCATGTGCCTGGTCAGGTGGTCTTTCCTCCCAAACCTCTGAGCACAGTACTGGCACAAGAAGTCCTTCCGCCCCGTGTGCACCACCAAGTGTCTCCGCACGTCTTTCCGGGTGTAGAAGCGCCGATCGCAGTGGTCGCACGGATGCTTCTTTTCCTTCGCCCCACCGGACGCCCGCCTGGAATGAGCCTTGAGGTGCTCCAGCAGGACCTGGGTGCTCTCAAAGGTCTGGAGGCACACCTTGCAGCTGAGGTCACCGCTTGCAGCCGCATGCATGGCCAGGTGTCGCCTGAAGCCCAGTTTGGTGTTGTAGTTCTTGCCGCACTCGGGACAGTGCAGGGCCTCCTTGTTGGGATCGTGGGTCTGCAGGTGGTTCCGGAGGTGATCCTTCCGGTGAAACATCTTCTCGCAGTACATGCACTGGTGAGGCTTCTGAGCAGAATGCGTGGCCATATGCCTTAGGGGAGAAAAACAGGAAAGGTCAGACAAACATCCAGCCCCTGAGGGAACACACGCTAGTTTTCCAAAATTTTCCTTGTGTCCTACACTTTATGCCTCAAAAATCCCCGATGGCATTTTACCTCCACTAAACAAGGAGCACAGGAGCACAATGCTTCAGGCAAAACCTACAGTCTGTCCCAGCAGCTCTCTCTCCTCAGCTCCTGCTCTCTGCTGAGGCTGTCAAAGGGAAACTAGCAAAGAAAACCTCCCTAGTTTGTGACATTAGGGTGAGAAAACTTCAGTTCATCAGGAGTGTCAGGCTGTGGCCAAGTCTGCTGACAGCCACTGTGACAGATCTGATTTCACCCTGGTATCTCACACTCTCCTACACTGGGGTTCATCTGATTTCAAGTTCTCAGTCAGCGCTGTTTAATTATTTTGTGTTGTACTTCACTATGTAAATGGGAACTCTACTTCTCCATACTGGAGCAACAGTTGCCATGGAATTATCCCTGTGGTTTAGAGACAGGACTTATAAATGCAAACACTATTCTTGCTTTTCATTTTGTTTTTTAATCTGTGAACTTCACTTTGTGTTTCTATTTCCTCCTCAGTGAAACAGAAAACAGCTTGAGCTCAGGATAAAGCACTAGCTGAAGTTCTCTGGAAGGCGCCTAAAGAGATGCCAAGTATGGTAATGTCTGGGACTCAACTGCTTCACAAGGTAAAAGGGCATTTCCCCTCCTCCAGCTTCTCAGAAATTCAAGCAAAGACACACAAGGGAGGGGGTTTCCCCTCTCTCCTGGCACTGCTGGGCAGAGGCACTTGCAGATACCTACCTATAGAGCTTGTACTTGGAAGCAAAGGCCTTGCCACAGTGCAGCTGGGGGCAGTTATAGGGCCTCTGCTCCGAATGGGAAAGTGTGTGAGTTCTCAGCTTGTCCACATGAGGGAAGGAAGGCTCCGATAGTTCACACTGGCATTTTCCCTGACTTTCGGTCTCTTCACCTCTTGGTCTGGGGACTAATTTCCAGCCTGCCTCTTCCTCCTCCTGCTTTGCATCTTGAATCCAGTTGGGAACACTGGGAAAAAATGCCGTCATGGCAGGTCTAGTAGAACATGGCCATGTCAAGCAGAACTCGACCCTGTGGGTGTCTCGCTGTGATGTTGTCCTGGTGCAGTTTTCTGTTGGAGCTCCCTGTGACCAAACTGCTTTAATAGCCAAACTTCTTCATCTGAAATCACAGAAAGCTGCTGTTAAGACCCTGCCTCCCTCACCTCTGCACACAAAGAACATTTGAAGATGTCTCCACAATGTTCTTCTGTCTTTTCCCCCTTAACTTGTTACGTGAATAAAATTATGTTAAACTTTTTCTGAATTACATTTTTTGCGACTATTAAGAGCCAGTGTTACCTGTTGGATGTATTTTCTCCTAAAAGATCATAGAAAGAATACCTTTCACTGTGTGTTTTGCAGATCGCTTCTCATCCCATTTTTTCACATTTTCACTTGCTTTTGGTCTCTGCTTACATGGAATTCCCTCCTAGAGATTCTCACAGAAACCAAGGTTCTCTTATACTTTCTTTTCCAATCCTTTCTGCTACCAACCTGGTGTACTGGGCAAGACCATCTGCAAAGCAAACCGATCTGAACCCCCACACGTGGCTGAACAGGGCTGACAAACAAAACTTGCAATTACCATCAACATCACACCTTTTTCTGGAAGGCACCGGATGCTGCTCCTCTTCAGGGTGGGATTACTCATTGTATTTTCACTTTTCGATTATGAGGCAGATTCTGCCTCTCTGGATTAGCAAGTTTTCTACTGTAATGAGCAATTTTTAACTCTTTTTTCTTTTCTTTGACACTCTCATCCATTAATAATGGAAGCTCAAACCATTTCCTGTACAGCAAAATACACCTCCTGTAAGCTCTTCTGGCTTTCATGTTGACGAGGTTCTACATTAATCTCTCTTAGCAGGTTGTTCTTGAGTTGTGTGTTGGTAAAGGACAACGTTTTTATAGGGTTCTACCGCCAGCTCGGCTGGTAAACGGTCAGCTGAAATAAAACCGATCTCTTTCACTCAATTTGGCTGCCTGAGAAACTCTTCTTAAAATAGCATCAAACCCTCAAGCTCTTTCTCACTCCATGATTGCTTCAGAGGAGGAACTTCCTGCTGCACATCAACATGAGTGCAAGTTGTGGGCAGGATGTGCAACTGCGAGGGAACAAACCAACCCCCGGCAAGCAAGTGCTCAAGGAACGTTATGAAGAGCTGAAATAACAATTACTGTGACTACACCATCACCCCCAATACCATGGATGGTTACCTCAGTGTGGGAAACACTGGGAAACAGGATGACTCCAAGAAAACACATCTCTGTGAGGTTTGAGAATGCCTGTTAAGAACAAAACTTGGTTTTGTGCAGGCTGAATCTACGTGGTCAGAGCAGAACAATAAAGGACCAGAACTGCTGAGGTGCCACTTTGGGACAAACCAGCGTGATGTGACAGCTGCTCTGACCCCTCAGGGTGCAGGAGGTCTGTGGTCCAGAGCAGTCTGACTTTCTGGGTGCTAAAATCATGAATATTGCACCTCTCTATTAAATATGTCCCAGAAAAGATGGGTGTTCTCTACCTCTTGCTCCAGAGCTGTGCTGGTGTCCCGGGAGTCTCTGCCACTTTCACCAGGGAACTGCTCCTTTCCCTCTGAAAAAGCCCGGCCATCTGGGCCAGTTTCACAGCTACCTGGAAGAAGACAAGAGTTGGAATTTTGATGTCTTTAACACTAAGGTGCATAAACGGTCACATTGGAGTTTTAGGGAATTCAGAGGTACTGTCGCAACCGCCTTGCAAACGGCGGAGGTGCCGTGGGGTGGCCACGAATTGTCCTCCGGGGAACTCGCTCCCTCCTCCGGCACCTCCGCCGTTTGCCTCGGAAGCCAACCGGGAGACGCCCATCCCCGGGAGCGCTCCGTGGATAATACAGCCCCGGTGGAGCGGGATCACACATCCCACCCCCGCCCCGCAGCCCTGAGGGGAGGGAGGCGGGCCCGGCCTACGCCCCCCCCCTCCGCCCCGCATCCTCCNCCGTTCCCCCGGGCCCCGCCAAGCGCGGCTCCGCTCCCGGCCCCGGCGGCGCCATTGCGCGGGGCCTTGTGGGAGTGACGTCACGCCTCGGTGGTGGCCGCCAGAGCGGCGCGCCGCGGGGCATGACGGGATGGTGGCGCCGGACTTTGGCCGCCGACGAGCCGCCATGGCGGTGCCGCCGGTCCCGGTGCTCCTCGTCCTCCTCTTGCTCCTCCCGCTGATGGCGGCGGGAGGCGGCGCGGCGCCGGCCTGGGACGAGGCCGGTTACCTGCTCTACTGTCCCTGCATGGGTGAGGCTCTACCACTGCGGGCCCCCTGTGCATCTCCCGGTTGCATCCTCCGGTGCGACCCCCGGCGTATGCCCCGCTGTGGTTCCCGCTGCAGACCCTGGTGCAGACCCCGTTCCATCCCCCGGCGCGGTCCGCGGTCCGTCCCCCGCTGAATTCCCCGGTCCATGTCCCGGCGCATCCCCCGCTGCGGCTCCCGCTGCGGCTCCCGCTGCATCCCCCGGTCCGTGCCCGGCGCGGTCCCCGCCTGAGCCCCATCTCTCGCAGGCCGCTTCGGTAACCAAGCCGAGCACTTCCTGGGAGCCCTGGCCTTCGCCCGCGCCCTCAACCGGACCCTGGCCGTGCCGCCCTGGATCGAGTACCGGCACCACCGCCCGCCCTACACCAACGTGAGCCCCCGGCGGGCGCGGGGAGGGAGCGGGGGCGCGGCGGGCAGGGCTGGGACCTCTCCGGGGATGAGCTGCGGGCCCCGGCTGAGGGGACCCCCGCCTCACGGGCTCTGTTCCCCCACAGCTCCATGTCCCCTACTCGGAGCACTTCAGGCTGGAGCCGCTCCGGCGGTACCACCGCGTGATCAGCCTGGAGGAATTCATGGAGCATCTGGCGCCCCGGCACTGGCCGCCCGGCAGGAGAGTGGCTTATTGCTTCGAGGCCGCTGCCCAGAGAAGCGCGGACAAAAGCACATGTCCCATGAAGGTGAGTTCCTCCTCAGCCCCGCGGGCACGGCTTAATTCCAAAGGTTATGACTGACTCATTCAGGTCGCCATTGATTTGCAAATTGAGGAGTTACCCACCGCAAATCGGTCAGTGTGGCAGCGGTTTCACCACTTGTGGAGTGGCATGCTGTGCCTTCATCAGTTTCCTTTGTCTGCAAGTGCTTGGGGATCGGGAATACAGCCTGTGCAAGTAGATTTTATCACTTCAGATTTGATTGTGACTGCAGCTTATCTCCTGCTCTCTGTTTCCCAGCTGTGGTAGCTTTCCAGCAAACCTCTCTTAAGAAGTTTGAAAGCTGTGGTGTCCTTGTTCTTTAAGACAACCTTTGCAATGCTCTCAGTGAACTTCCTTTGATGTGTTTCTCTGTCTCGTTCCTGTGGAGCTGGTGTGTCAAACAGGCTGTTGTATTCCAGCTGCCTCCCTCCTGGAACAGACTCCTGCTTTGCACCCCAGGATCTTGCTAGATCCGTCTTTCAGGCCCTGTGTAGGCACTGAATGCACACCTGTCTTTTCTTTGCAGGATGGAAATCCGTTTGGTCCCTTCTGGGATCAGTTCCAAGTGGATTTTGATAAGTCTGAGCTCTTCAAGGGAATTTCCTTCAGTCCTGCATACAAGGACCATTGGATCCAAAGGTAGCAAGAAGATGGAAAAGTGCTGGCAGGTTACTGTGGGCATTTAGAGTCACTCGTGAAAGCAGCTGTGACGGTGTATTGTGACTTTATATTTTGGGGGAAAAATTGAAGTGGTTAGTTAGTAATATAATTTAAAATACTAACGCTTTTTCCATTAAATATTCACTGAGCAGGTCCTGTGGGCATTATTTTAGGTATGAACTCTGTAAGGCTGATTGACTTCTGAGCCAGGAATATTCAACTAAAGTATTTATTGATTAAATATGTAATTAATTGTCAAAAAGAATTTGGTTCCCAGTTGGTGATTATGAACTATATTTTGCTGGTTACCTCGTGTTTTCAGAGCTGTGAGTGACTTTAGGGATGATCAGTAAGTTTGGGTGACAGAATTGCTCTAGTCTGGGGAGGAAATGTAACTTCTCATTGGTTGGTAGCTCCTCACTGTGTGTATGAGGTTCTTCTCTTTTTGTCCGTCAGATAAAAGGTCTGAGGTAAAACACAGTCCCTGAGATTTCTTCAGTTTAGACGGCAGAAAAGCTAAAATTATCTAAATTTGGAGCAATAAATGCTGCATATTTTAGGGTGTTCCTGGTTTCCACTCTAACCTTCACAGCAGTCTTTGTGCAGGTTAGGTCATGTTTCAGACTGCTGGGGTTTGGTTTTCCATAGGTTTCCACCTTCTGAGCACCCTGTCCTTGCCTTACCTGGAGCTCCAGCCCAGTTTCCTGTCCTGGAGGAGCACCGGCCCCTGCAGAAGTACATGGAGTGGTCTGATGCAATGGTGAAGAAGGGAGAAGCCTATATCCAGTCTCTGCTGGTCCGGCCCTACGTCGGCATTCACCTGAGGATCGGCTCGGACTGGGTACGGCAGCGGCTGTAGGCTGGTGACAAGTGGGATGTGGACAAAGCTACACAAAAAGGAGCTGTTCTGGGAGAGCCACCTGATCCCTGCTGGCATTCAGGAGCTCCCTGTGTGTTAGCAGTACCGCTGGGATTCTTTCAGACAGGCAGAGGTGTGGGATGTGGTGGTGTTTTCTCACTCGAATGTGGTACTCTGAAAATGAAAAAGGGTTGTGGCGAGGTGGGGTTCAGCCTCTTCTCCCAGCGACAGGACGAAGGGAAATGGCCTCAGGTTGTACCAGGGGGGATTCAGGTTGGATATTAGGAAAAATTCTTCACTGAAAGAGTGATTGAGCACTGGCTCAGCCTGCCCAGGGCTGTGCTGGAATTGCCATTCCTGGAAGTGTCCAGAACACGAGTAGATGCTTCCTGATAAGGTTTAGTGGGCGTGGGGTATCTGTTCAAAGTTTGGACTTGATAATCTTAGAGGTCTTCAACATTGATGATTCTGTGATTCTTTCCCTCTTCCCAACAGAAAAATGCCTGCAACATGTTAAAGGACGGGACGGCCGGGCCGCACTTCATGGCTTCCCCACAGTGTGTGGGCTACGACCGGAGTGCTGCAGTGCCTCTCACCATGGACATGTGCCTGCCAGACCTCAGAGAGATCAAACGGGCTCTCAAGCTCTGGGTGGCAAAGACTGAAGCTAAATCTGTTTATATTGCTACCGATTCTGAGCCCTACACAACGGAAATACAGCAGTTCTTCCAGAAAAAGGTGAGTCTTCCAGAAACCTCTTCTGGCAGGAGTGCTTGGATAAAAACCTCCCTTGGCTTCTGGCCCAAGGCTTTCATGGACAGGAGGCAGGCAGTTGTGGAATAGGTGATTCACAGCCAAATACTGGCATCTAAAAGTGAATTTGGCTCATAGCAATAAAAATTACCCTCTAGAACTCTTTTTTCTTTTTTTTTTTTTTCCGGGAGTTTTAAGAGCATTATCTGACATGGTAGTAAATATTTCCATGAAAAGGGCTTAAATTAAATAAACCTAAGTGATTTTCAGAAATGCTCTGACATTGATCTAATCATAAATGAGTTACAGGGCAGAGAAAGACAAAACTCACTCTCTTTCTGTTGTGTATTCCATGTCTAACATTATTCCAAGACATTGGATTGTGATAATAGCTGACTGGATTCATCTGCACTCCTCGTTTCTCTGCAGCTCAAGGTTGTCAGCTTGCAGCCAGAAGTGCCTCAGATTGATCTGTACATTCTTGGCCAGTCCGACCACTTCATCGGGAACTGCGTCTCTTCCTTCACTGCCTTTGTGAAAAGAGAGCGCGACATCCATGGGAAACCCTCCTCGTTTTTTGGCATGGACCACCCACCGAGGCCACGGGACGAATTCTGACCAAGGGAGGAAGAGGCTCGGTGGTTCCAGGGCTCTGAGCTGGGTCCTTGGTGCTGCAGCATTCCCTCTGGGCAGTCATTGCTGGGCTGTGGGAGAGCTGCTGCCCTCCAGTGCTCCTCACAGACCGTTCCAGACTGTTCTGTCTGATGTCTCCTGTGTTTCCAGCATGAGCTCAGATAGAAATTTTAAATCATGTAGTTTATAGGAAACTATGAACTATATATAGTTCTTTAAGATGTAGCTTTTACAGCTCTCCATTCTCACTACATGGGATTCACCAGCAATCATGATGAAGCAGCTGCTAAGATTTCCTCCTCTTTTCTTTCTCTGTTAATTCTTAACTCTCACCTGGAGATGTTTTGAAGCTTTGTGTCAAAAACTGACCATAATTGCTTCTTTTTAAGTGCAAAAGTATTGTCAGGAATATCAGGTTCCCTGGAAAGGGCGTGCAAGGTGAAGCTCAGGACTGAAAAAGCTCTGGGTTTTATCAAGGACCACTGTTGTCTTACCAGACCTGTGTGACCACAGTGCCTCAGTGTCCCTTCTCCTGTCCAAAGAGATTCCATACCCAGTGCTGTGGGGCCCTGGATCTCTCTGGTGGTGCTGGAGGAGTGCAGTGGGACCCAGTGTGACATGGCAGCTGCCTGTTCAGCCTCTCTGCATAAACCTGGGGCAAGGGGTGTGTAGGGATGTGGGAGGAGATCTGTCACAGCCAGTCCAGAGCTGGAGGTTGAGGGCTCGTAGCTTTGTAGCTGTTGATGTCAGTGAGGTTTTTGTTAGGAGAGAAACTTTGAGCCAAGATTATTACAGTAGCTGTAGTGGGGATGGGTATGTCCTACCTGTGTCTATGGTAGTGGGTTTTGTTTGGTTTTGTACTTTATAAAATAACCCCTCTGAGAGCATTACCCTTGTCTGGGGCAGTTCCCAGTGGAGGTGACTCTGGAAAATTATTCACTGAGGGGGAAGCAACAGCTCAAACCCTTCTGTTTGGCCTGGTACGGTTTGATGCTGGTAACACTGATAATCCCAATGTGGTGAGACTTGACCAATGCCTTTTGGTGCTTCTGTGACTTCATTTTCTGGTCCAGAGACTGAGTACTGAACTGTTCATTTTTCAAAAATGCCACTTGGGTGAGTCTGTGGTATCAGAGCTGCTGCCTCCAGTGCACTGCTGCAGTCTAGGCAAGACTGTTATGAGTGGTTAACTCCAAATGTCTCTTTTTACGGTGGTCTTTTCCTCCTTGAAACGTTTCTGAGCTCTGAAGGAGTTTGAAGGCTCAGGGGAGTGAGCAAAAGAGGGCTAAATGAGAAGGTCCCCCAGGTGTCAGAGTGGCAAAAACTCATCTCTTGTTTCCTCAGGGCTGGCTTCAAAAATCACGGGATTTGGGGGAAAATCGTCAGATTGGCGCCTTTGGGAGCAGGGCTTTTGAAGACTTTGAACCTCCTTGTGTCATACAGTTTACTGATCTTGGGTGATGCCCTTGGGGCTGCCTTCCCTTGCTGTGGAGCAGGGGAAGCCTTTCCCCACACTGTTGGGAAGACAAAGTATTAAAACAAAATATTCGGGTGGGGTGTTTCTTTTTCTTTTAAAAAAAAAAAAAGGTATTTTTTGTACTAATAAAAACTTGATTTTGTATTCACTCGTAGTGCACCGACATTCCTTCCTCCATTGCAGGAGTCTCTGGTACCAGAGCTGGATTGCACTGCTGCTCTCCAGACAGCTCTGGTTAAGGGGATTTAACTCGTAAATGCCTTTTCTTTATGGTGGTCTTTTTCTCCTTGGAAATATTCCCGAGCTTCGGAGGATTTTAAAGGCCCCAGCCTGGGCGCGGCAGAGCGGCGGGACGCGCCCGGCTGGCGCAAAGCCCGGCACTTTCGGGGCTGGCGGAGTGCGGGGTGCCCGGTGCGGGGCGCGGCGGGGCCCCTTTGTCCGGCTCCATCCGGGAGCGGCGGCGCGGGGCGGGCGCGCCCGTTGCCAGGGAAGCGCGTCACGGGCGGGCGGA
>VZRQ01007825.1:82804-95696 GCA_013397975.1 Machaerirhynchus nigripectus | reverse complement strand
GGGCTGCGGGGGCGATGCCGCGGGCGGGTGGCCCCGTTCGCGTGGGTGTCCCCCGCTCCTGGTCCTTCTCCCCCGCGGTCCTTCCCCCTCTCCACGGGCGCTCCCCGCTGTCCCCGGGCTGCCTTCCCTGCAGCGCCCGGTGTCGCAGCCGCGAGGGCGGAGGGTGATGCTCGGGTGAATCCGGGAACGAGCCCGCGGTCCCGGCTCCCCGGGGGAGGGAACACCCGTGCGGCGCCGTGCTGAGGCGACAGCGGTGAGAGAGGTGGCCACAGGTGACCCCAGACTCCGAGTGAAATCAGGGCACACCGTGGCACAGGTGGCACCGCCGGCCCAGCTCCAGCGGCAGCACCGGGATGTCCTGCCCGGCCTGCGGAGCGTTTGGCAGGGAGGTGAGAGGAGAACAGCAGCACAAAGGGTGGTTTGGCTTGGGAAGGATGGAAAGACACAGTTCAACCATGACGTTACGAAACCACAAATATTTGAAAGATTTGAATGGCGAGTAGCAATGGAATGTTTTGAGTGGTACCTCGGGGTGTGCAGAGATGCAAGGGAAGGGTTTGGGCAGTTCCAAGAAGATCTTTCAGAGATGTTTAAGGCAGGAAGCAGAGCGGCCTCAGGACATCACCTGTCAGGGCAGGTGACTGGGGTGAGCACAGTGCCTGGGGCACTGCTGTCCAAGACAGCACCTCCCAACCCTGGAAGTTTCTGAGGAAAAGTGGTTGCCCCAGTTTGTGTTCAGGCTGTGGCATTGGTCATTTTCTCAGACACAACCTTGTGTTGACTGAAATAAATAAAAATGCTTCAATTTCTGCCCATCCTTCCCTCTTGGTCACCAGGGGTACATCTGCAAGTGCATCCATCTCAACCTTGACCTTGACTTGTAGGGACCTGGCCCAGGTCACTTTAGGCTGAACTAATTTAATGAAAAATTCCCATCTTTGATGGAGAAGAGTGGATGGCACGGTAGCATTCCCAGCGTTCTGGCCATTCATGTCCAGCCACTCTGGCAGCTCAGACATTTGCCCTGGAGATTCTGGGGAATACAAACACTGCCAACTAATTGGTTTTATTTTCCAGTTACACACTTGGATAAATCTGAGAAGAACCATAATTTGTTTTGCTTCCAGTAAACTTCACTGCAGTAGCTAAAATAATTGGAGATGATTCGTGATGGGTTGTTATGAAAATAGCCCAAATCAGGGGTAAAATCAGTTGTTTGTGACTATAAAAAGAGACTTGCAAGTGAAGTGGGGAAAGGTGTTAAAAGCTGATGGCGAGGAGGTACAACCCAAAGGAGCAGAAAACGTGCAACATAATTTTTGTTCAAGGTGTCCCTCTGGCAAGACTAACTGAACTCTGATCATTCAATATTTGTCACGGTTGCTTACAAAAGTGGCACTTCTCATCAGAATAGTATTTTAGATATTCAATATATAAAATAAATCCATGCTCTCCTTGTCAGAACTTGTGCCTAATTCGAGCATTGGCCAGTGTGAACATGCAGATATGTGACACAGTGGTTGTCATGTGACCTTGTCAGAAAATTGTCTCTTGTGAACTTGAATTACAGGAATGTCTCTGGGAGCTGTGGAAGGAGAAGCGTGTGTTAATGTATACAACTCCTCAGGATGAGAAGAGGGAGGGTTGTTTTTTGTGATTCTGCCAAGATTTGTCCTTGTTTCACTTATTCTTTCTGTGTTTGTGCTCCAGAATTTGTGTTTGCTGTGGGTCAGACAGGAAGGTCACCTTTATCTGGAGCTGTCAGTTAGGAGGGAAATGGTTTAATTCAGCAGCTACCCAAAATTCCCGTAACAGTTTGAACTCACTGTGCAGGGTGTAGAGTGGATTCTGAATGAGTGTCCAGTTCAGTGCTTTTATGGGAAGAATGAGAAGCAAAGAGTTTCCCCCTGCAGACCCAAGGAAATTCCCAAGGCCATATTGAGGTTTCTGTATAATTCTTAACCATGTTTAGCTGTTACTTCTGTTTTACTTTTTGCCAGTCTGACTGTCTGTATATTGGGCTAGAATTGTGCTTCCTTTCCCATCCACTGGCTCTGGTCCTGAAGTTCTGTGCCACCTTGTTGGAGAAGCTCTCCTGAGATGTGCAATAATTGAGTAAAAAACAGTTGGACAAAAATCTGTGTTTCCTGCTGATCCAGCTGGGAAGGGAGCAGTGAACACATCCCGAGGAGGCCACACCTGAACGTGTGCCAGCACTACCTGGGATTCCCTGTGTGTATTAGTTTTACACTTAGTTCCAGCTGGCAGAAGGACCTCAGGGCTCTTCTTGGAAGATACTTTGGAAATAAAAAGGGTTGTTAGAAGCCACATGGCATTCCCCAAGCTGTGCCATTGAGATCTGCCGTGCGAGGCTTTAGCAGTGACTGCTTTAGCAGGAACACAGGCTTTTTACTCCGTTTTCAGTGGCAGCTCATCTTGCTGATGACTGGAGGATGCACCAGTGTGTCCTTCCTCTCTACCTAGAGTCATGATGGATCTGTGATCTGGGTCTGTGCAACATGGGTTTAGGCTGATGTTGAGTCCTGTAAACCTGATGCAGTTGGAACACCAGAGCAGGAATTATGTCAGTAGATCAGTGTAGTTGAGCAGGGCTGGCTTTTGTGGGGAATCCTGATAAAAGCATATTGCCAGAAGAAAAGATAATACCAGACTTGTGCTCCAGAGAGAGCAAGGCTGTACTAGATTTTCAAAACAGGAGATTTAAAACAAAAGGCCTGACTGCAAAAAAATAAATAGCAAAGTATTCTTTTTAGAAATAGTTATAAAAGGTTTATTATTATTTTTAAGGGTCAAGAAAAGGATCTTTACCAGCTGTAAAAATGTGATTTGATGATGAGTTTTTGCAGCAGAGCTTGTAAAAATGATACCATTTGATGCACAGCCTTTGGTAAAATAATTCTGTCTCAGTTCAGGCCTTTAGAGGGTTTTCATGTTGTACATTATTTCAGTTCTTCAAAATTCCTTGCAACTTAATAAATGCAAAATGCTGCTCAAATCAATGAAGCGAGTCTTTGGCTTTGTGAAAAGCTGTCCCCTGCAGTAAACTGCCTTCAGACATTCCTGCTTTGTTCTTGTTTCAGATTTCTTGCACGGGATCATCCATCGCTTGGATCACACCAGCCGCAGCCCCGCCGTCATGTCTAAGTCAAAGAGCTCCGAGTCCGTGCGGGTGGTCGTGCGCTGCCGGCCCATGAACAGCAAAGAGAAAACTGCTTCCTATGAGAAAGTTGTCAATGTGGATGTCAAGTTAGGGCAGGTGTCAGTGAAGAATCCACGGGGATCATCTCATGAACTGCCTAAAACTTTCACCTTTGATGCTGTGTATGACTGGAATTCCAAACAGGTTGAACTCTACGATGAGACCTTCAGGCCTCTTGTGGACTCTGTTCTGCAAGGGTTTAATGGGACAATCTTTGCCTATGGGCAGACTGGGACAGGGAAAACGTATACGATGGAAGGGGTGCGTGGTGATCCGGAAAAGAGAGGGGTCATCCCCAATTCGTTTGACCACATCTTCACCCACATCTCTAGATCTCAAAATCAGCAATACTTAGTTAGAGCGTCTTATTTGGAAATTTACCAAGAAGAAATCAGAGACTTGTTATCAAAGGATCAGTCCAAGCGGCTGGAGTTGAAGGAGAGACCAGACACAGGGGTTTTTGTTAAGGATTTGACCACCATTGTTACAAAAAGCGTCAAAGAGATAGAACACATCATGAATTTGGGAAACCAGAACCGCTCTGTTGGTGCCACCAACATGAACGAGCACAGCTCTCGCTCTCACGCCATTTTCCAGATCACTATTGAGTGCAGCGAGCTGGGATTGGATGGAGAGAACCACATCCGTGTTGGGAAGCTTAACCTGGTCGACCTGGCAGGCAGCGAGCGGCAAGCAAAGACTGGAGCACAGGGGGAAAGGCTGAAGGAAGCCACTAAAATCAATCTCTCCCTCTCAGCTTTGGGCAACGTTATCTCTGCCCTGGTAGATGGCAAAAGCACGCACATTCCTTACCGGGACTCCAAGCTGACCCGGCTACTTCAGGACTCACTAGGTGGCAATGCCAAAACTGTGATGGTGGCCAATATAGGCCCTGCCTCTTACAATGTAGAGGAGACACTGACCACGCTGAGATATGCCAACCGTGCCAAAAACATCAAGAACAAGCCACAAGTGAACGAGGATCCTAAGGAGGCTCTGCTGCGGGAATTCCAGGAAGAGATTGCTCGACTCAAGGCACAGTTGGAAAAACGGTCTATTGGCAAAAGAAAGAGGAGGGAAAGGAGAAGGGAGGGTGGGGAAGAGGAGGAGGACACTGAAGAGGGTGAGGATGAAGGAGATGACAAAGATGATTATTGGAGGGAGCAACAAGAAAAGCTGGAGATTGAGAAGAAAGCTATAGTCGAGGATCACAGCTTGGTAGCAGAAGAAAAGATGAGGCTGCTGAAAGAGAAGGAGAAGAAAATGGAGGACCTGAAGCGAGAGAAGGAAGCAACAGAGATGCTGAGTGCAAAAATCAAGGTAGAATTGTTCTTTGTCATACTCTTTGAAAGTAATTTCTTTAGGCAAATAAAGGGGAAAATAAAGGGTTTCCCAGTTTGGAAAGATATTTCACAGGAAGTTTCCAGGATAGTGATTTGTGTTTAGTTTGGAAGATTTTAAAATAAAGTATTTCTAGCCAGAAGTTGACATTTCCACTATTAATTACATGTTTCAGTATTCATGAGTTGATTCACTGTTCCTATGTGCTGATCTCAAGCAATTGGCGCAATAAAAGACAACGCATCTTTTCACAAGCTGTGGCACAAAAAATGTTTCATTCTGTCAGAGATCATTAACAAGTTCTTTATAGGGGAGCACACTTTCTCCAGCTTTGCCACACATTGCAGTGGTGTCTTATTCTAAACAAGTTACTGTGGCATTAATCCCATGGTTTTATAGGCACTTTAAGAAATGGTGGTTCTTGTAGCAGCTGCCTTGAGAGAGAAGGTTAAATAAGGGAACTGCCCTGAAGAAGTTGTATCCCTAGGAGAGAAAGTTGTCTTCTGTGGTCACGGAGAGAAACTTCTGACTCTGGTTTTTCCTTTCAGACAATGGAAAGCAAGCTGCTGGTGGGAGGGAAAAATATTGTGGATCACACAAACGAACAGCAGAAAATCCTGGAACAGAAACGACAGGAAATTGCAGAACAGGTACAAGGAAGGAGATTTGTTATTTTGTATAAAAAGCCTTGCTGCAGAACTTTTGTAAAACATTGTGTTGGGGAAATTACCATAAAATTTTTCCAGGGTTAACCCTAAAGTTGGTTTAATGGCAATAATTTATTGAAAAGAAGGGGAAAGGGCTTGTGTCAGATTTGCCATTATTTAAAATATGTAAAGAAGGTTTGTAATAGTTTTATTCTAGCTCTTCATGGTAAAGATTTACCTCCTATCTTGATTGAAGCTGTTTGTAAATGAAGAAATATTTCTAAGACATCTAAGAGTACCAGTTCAGCCTTTAGCTCAAGGGAGGGGTCTTTACTCTGTGCTAAAAGTTCAATTTCTGTTACGCAGATTCTGTTGGTGATTCTTAAATACAATAACCAGTACAAACTGATAAAAAGGAAAGGAAAAAATAATCTTAAAATGGCATTTTATTCTTTTAGTTGAAGCTTGAGCCTTGTTCACACTATCAGATTTTAACTGCAAAATAAGGACACATAAGAGTTAATGCTTCTGGTATTTCTATGGCAAGACATAGGAGGAATTGGAAGGCAGGGAAGGAAATCCATCCTGAGCATTGGTATCATGTGTGTCAGCTGGAGGTGACAAGGCAATTGTGGTGTTTAATGCTATGTTGTCATGTTCTTCAGAAACGTCGGGAGCGAGAAATCCAGCAACAGATGGAAAGTCGGGACGAGGAGACACTAGAGCTGAAGGAGACCTATAGTTCTCTTCAGCAAGAGGTGGACATCAAGACCAAAAAACTCAAAAAGGTAAAAAGAAAATGATTCCCTGTCTACCAGGCTGGGAATAAAATCAACTTGTGTGTGAAAGTGAGAGGAGCATTGGCAAGTGACGGATTTTGGCTCTTGTTGTGTGCTCCAGTTATTTTCCAAGCTGCAAGCTGTGAAGGCAGAGATCCATGATCTCCAAGAAGAGCACATCAAGGGGCGCCAGGAAATGGAACAGACCCAGAATGAACTCACCAGGGAACTAAAGCTAAAGTAAGTCCCATCACTCCATTGCCTGCTATTAACTGTAACGGAGAGGGTTTCTCGGCATGGGGAGTGGAGGGACTGCCTTGCACACACTTGTGGAATAAGACTTAAACATGAGAAAACTAAACCATTCCTCCTTTTCCAGGGTTGTATTACATCAGTGGTAGAGGAGCAGTGAGGAAAGTCATGTGCTAACTATGTTTCTTGTATATTTCTAATTTTTGTGGTTGCATGTAGGCACCTGATTATTGAAAACTTTATTCCCTTGGAAGAAAAGAATAAGATCATGAACAGATCATTCCTTGATGAAGAGGAAGACAACTGGAAACTGCATCCCATAACCCGTCTGGAGTGAGTGTACTTCTGCTCTTTTCTTGGGATGGAATTACAGGTCACAGGAAACCCTCTAGCTGTCAAGAACAAAAGAGGGATTGAACTGGGGATTTAAACTGCCCTCTAGAGCTCACAGCTTCTTGATGCATAATAAAATAAAATAAAACAAAACAATTTCTTCCTCTTAGTAGGTGCTGTAAATAAAAATGTACAGTTAGGAGAATTCTTGGAAGATTATGATTTTTCTAATAGGCAAACCCAATAATTATATGTAATAGTGCATTCACCATTAAAATAGCAGTGCATTCCTATCATATTTCTTTCCTGCTCCTACAAATGCAGCCTGGGTGGTTTGTGCTGTGTTGAAACAGATTTCTGCATGGAATTTGCAGATGTTGTAGCTCATAAACTCCAAGAGGAGCCTTTGGTTTTAGGGTATAACAGACTGAGTCTCTGTTTTCCTCTAGTAACCAGCAGATGATGAAAAGACCAGTATCTGCTGTGGGGTACAAAAGGCCCCTGAGCCAACACGCCAGGACGTCCATGATGAGTCATACAGAGGCTCGGTACAGGGTAAGCCCACATGTGGTTGAACCTTTGTCTCTTCTCGCCCTCCTGATCAGGGGAATGTGAATTCCAGAGGGGATTGTGTGTACTTCTTTGAGATGTAAATTTGTAGTGTCCTGCATGCATTTATAAAGTACTTCAGATTAAGTTTCTGGGGGGAAAAGTAGCAGTTTGTATGGAAACATGGAGACTTTGATTCTGCTTTTCCTGTCTCAGGCGGAGAACATCGTGTTGCTGGAACTGGACGGGCCCAGCCGAACGACGAGGAACTACGAAGGCCCAGCCATCGCTCCCAAGGTTCAGGCAGCTCTGGAAGCAGCTCTGCAGGAAGAAGATGAGATTCAAGTGGATGCCTCAACCTTTGAGAGCACTTCAAATAAAAAATCAAAACCCAGGTGAGCTGGACCTTCCCTGAGCAGACTGGCCCACAGGAGAGGTGCAAGTACAGTTGCTGTTGGTCAGCACTTCTCATCAGTGAGGTGAAGCTGAGCTTCGTAGTAAAGCAGAGAGAGAAAGGAACATAGAATCATAGAATCATTAAGGTTGGAAAAGACCTTTAAGATTTGAGTCCAACCTTCAAATCCCACCATGCCACTAAACCTTATCACAGCTTCTCATTTTTTGAACACTTCCAGGGATGGAGATTCCACCACTGCCCTGAGCAGCCTGTGCCAGGGCTCAACCACTCTTGCAGTGAAGAAATTTTTCCTTATATCCAGCCTGAACCTCCCCTTGTGGAACTTGAGGCTGTTTTACCTTGGCCTGTCACTTGTTACTCGGAGAAGAGGCCAACCCCCACCTCCCCACGACCTTCTTTCAGGGTTTAGGACATAGGACAGAAGAAAAAGCTGAAACTGTTTATTAGAGAGTAACTCCAGTAAAAAAATCAGCTTTTTGAAGATTAATTGTGGAAAGTAACAGGTGACATTGTTAGAGCTTTTCTTGTTTATATTTTAATTTTTGCTTCCTCAGACCGAAAACTGGAAGGAAATCGGCAGGATCCTCGTCAGGATCAGGCACCCCCAGTTCTCAGCTCTACCCACAGTCACGAGGGCTGGTTCCAAAATAAAACCAGCAACTCCTCTCCAGGGAGGGAACAGCCTTTACCTTCTGGGAGCAGAGACAAGGACAAACCTGCAGAGAGAGCTCCTGGCCAGCCTCCAGCCCCTTTCCCTGGAGATGGCCTTGTTGCTGTTTAACTGACTCGGGCCAGTCCAGGGGCACTGAGCCATGGGAAGATCCGTGCTTGCAATTCAGCATTTGGCCTCTGTGGGAAATGGATTTTAGTTAGGAAATCAAAAATGCATGAGGTACGTTACAGTGTGTTAGGAGCAATGGGAAGCATGGGGATCACCTCACAGCATCACCGTCCTCCTGCTGCACCAGCCCTTCTGCTGCACGGGGCTTTTTGGCTGCTGGGCACTAAGAAGACAGAGTTGAAAGTCATCTCAACAGAACCACCAATCTACAGCTCCACAGTGAGAACCAAAAGAGGCTAAAAAGCAGAGGATCTGTTCAAACTTGACAAGGTGCATGGTTCTTCCTCTTCCTGCTTGAGAGACTGGCATCATCACCTGGGGTTCAGGCATTGGTCTGAACAGGCAGGATAGCAGTGGCCAGTGTATCCTCACTGCCATACAGCTGTGCCTCCCCATCGGGCTGTAGGACAGAAAAGGGTCTTGAAAACAACTCTGTGGTCTCTAGAAAGGAAGCAGTAGAATCTGAAGTCCTTTCATTGTTTACAGGCATAGGTGAGAGCTCCTCTAAGCTGACCTACAGACCTCACCCCTACCAACAGGAACCACCTTGTCAAAGAACACCTCTGCATGCCCGTGTCATCTCCACAGCTTTCCTCCTCTCTCTTGCCTCTATCTTCACCCCTGGCATTTAAAACCAGTGTCCATATGACATCTTTAATGGCATATGGCCATTTTCTCATGCCTCCCAATGTTGATGGAAAACGTAGCATTAGCTCAGAGCTCTCCCTGCCAGGCTCAGACTCTCAGCTGGGCAGAGCACTGGAACTTGGAGCTGCCTTTGAGTGCACTCTGGGAGTTTGGTCCCTTCCCTTGGTGTCTACGGAGGTTCAGCATTCAGTGCCTCTTGTGCCTCACCTGTTCTATGTTAAGCAGCTTTCTCTCTGCGCCTCCCAGCCCACTCAGAGCCTGCTGGGAGTGAAACCCACCTAACCAAGGCTGGTGATGGAAGCTGGTGTTAATTCCAGGGGCTTTACTTTGAAAACAAGGGAGGAAGAACTCCTGCTTTTGACAGTCTCCTTGCAAAGCTGCCCTGTGACAAAAGCAGGCTTGTGTAGCAGGGTAGAGGGAGGTGGAACTCCACGCTAAGGACAGAGTAAGGTGTCCCTGTCTAGTGTCCCACAGCTCATTCGTAAGTTTTAGTTCACTGTATATTGAGACTTGGGATGTTACTTTTCCTGGTTGCTCTTGGCTGTCATCCTGTGAACGTTTTTACCTGTTTCCCTCACTGATGACTTCCTCCAGACTGACATGTGTGAGTGTGTGAGGACTTGCCTGGTTGTAGAAATGCTCTGATGTGTGGACTCTGCCTTGTGCTCATTAAGTGTCCACAGAGTGACTTCACCCAGGCTGGAGAACTCCTTTCTACTGACCCCCTGAGCAGGAGGAACCGAGTGCTCAGCACAGCTCACCTGTGCATCCTGCAGGCACGGTGCCCAGGTGAGCCAGGTGGGCCCCTTGAACGCCAACTTGGCTGCTGCAATCCATGGGCTGCTGCGATCCTTGGACTGCTTTCCTGGGCCACAAGGTTAATATATGTATATGCATCTATGTACACATAGATATATATTAGTTCTGGTGGAGGAAGGAGGGATTTAGGGATTTGCTTATAATTGAGAGAGCAGGCACATGACCAATTTCATTCAACCTGAGCATGGAAACCCAGCATAATCTTAGTTTTTACAAAGCACTGTTTCTGTCCAGAGAGCCTTTCAACTGGCTTTTGTTGCATAGTATAACATCACCTTCTCTTCCCTCTCCTCCCTCTTTCTCTCCAGCACATAATCTTCTGTACTAGGACATTTTAAAAGATAATTTTATGGTTTAAGTGCTCAGAGAATTTAAATTAAACAAAAGGGGGGGGAAGTGTTTAAATCCCTGAAATAGCAGCACAACATATAACCACGTCTATGTACATACCTATGTACACGTTTTATGTGAATAATGCATACACATACACATCCGTGTCTGCACATGTGCACACTCTTCCTCAGTTGCTACTATTCCATAGGGAATTCTAGTCTATATTAAACTCATATGCTGGAAACTGCCCTCTTGGCAGGGCTGGTACCATGGAACTCTGCAGTGCAAATCTGTTTTCATGTTGATGAGCCAGCCGGTGTCAGAAAGGCTCTGCTTTTAACTCTGTAGAAATTCATTAGCAAGGTGAAAGAAACTCAGTAGAGTGGAAAAGAATAAATCTGCATATTTAGTCATTGTATGTAAATTGGGGCTTCGGGGTGGAGATCTGGTCAGTGTATTCATGGGCAATCTCGGCCTGTTACAGAAGCTTTTGGATTCTCATTCCAATGGACTTAACTCTCACCAGATGCTCAGTAGCACTGATATTAAGATAGATTGTCTTAAGCTGTACAAAACATACTGAGCTCTGTGTTGAAGCTTTTAAGAAACATTCCTGCCGAGTTTGCCCTTCTCTGGTGTTATCTGAACCATCTGGGCTTCCTGCTGGTTAACCAAAGGCAGGAAATCCAGCTGGACTCCTGGAAGAGGCCCTGGGACAGCCTTGTGCCATCACCTTTTCTTCTTAGGAATGTTTAACATTCAACATTATTGTCTTTGCTCTGATCTGTATAACGGGATCTTTTTTTATTAAAGTGGCATGGAGCAGGAGTCGGCCCATGGGAGCAAGCGCCACAAGACACTGAAGCATAGGAATTAAAGCACTTTCTTAAATCCTTAACTTAGGTCTAGCGCCTTTTTAAAAATATTTGCATGCTGCTTGAATCTTCTAAAACACATACCTCTGCCAGAGCACCTGGGGCTGCGCCGGTGCCTTATACAGATCAGAGCAGGCAGTGTTCAGTCAGTTTTAGGTGTGTAAGCCTGCCCTCACTGAACACGCAGCGCTGGAGTTTCAGTGAGGCACCTGTGTACCTGGACCTGTCCTCTCTCCTGTCTGTGCTGGGCAATGTGCACCAGTCTTTAAACAGTTCAGTGTAATTCCTGGGGGTCTGTTCCTGCTGTGTTCAAACACAGATTGGAAAAGAGAACCTGCAAAAGCCATAATTAGCTACGGAGATGGAACTGAAATGAGAACACTGGTCCTGCCCGCTGCTCTGTGCAGTGGGGGGGTTGACTCTCTGGGGTCCAGGTGCTTACTGCCTTCTCCAGCCCCCTTTCTTTTTGAAGAGGTGACCCAGGATCCTTCTGTGGGCACAGCTGTCGATGACGACTCTCAGCTCCTTGGAGATACACCCACCTCCGCCTTCTCTTAGGTGATCTGTAGAAAAAGAACCTGTCCATAGTTCTGTCCATAGTTTTACAGCTTATATTTATTTGTATCATCTCTTTTGTCTAGGAATGTAAAGTGATCCTAAAATACAACGTGTAATAAAGTCAACAAGATTTATTGCATCTATCAAAACGTGTGTTTTTCATTGTTAATTTGGGGCAGGGCTCAGTGACTCCGTGTTTTACAAAGCCTCATGTTATTTTTCATTCATTAAAAAAAAGAAGCCTCTGCACAAAGTAAGTGGAAAAATGTAAATATGAGCAGAACTGCAATGAGTATTGTAAAGTGTGTGTTGTCTGTGTGTGTATATATCTACATCTGTAAATATGAGTAGAAGGTGCTGATGCCTGACATGTGGCACCTTGGGAACCAGAAGTGCTGGTGAAACCCGGCCTGGATCCCAGTCCAGGGTGAGCCCTCAGCCCCGGTGCTTCCTTGCTTGTGACGGCAACGGGTGGTGCTGATTTAAACCAGTCTTTTTTCAGCGCCATGGGGAGAAGGAACCTCGGGGAATAACCGAGGAGTATGTCCAGAGAAGGGAAATGAAAGTGGGGAAGAGTCTGTAGCACATGTCCTGTGAGGAGCGGCTGAAGGAGCTCGGAGTGTTTACCCTGGAGAAAAGCAGGCTCCAGGGTGACCTTGTCACTCTCAACAACTCCGTGAAAGGAGGTTGGAGCCAGGTGGGGGTCGGTCGGGCTCTTCTGCCAACCAGCGACAAGAGCACACAGCGTTAAACTCTGCCAGGGGAGGTTTAGCTTGGACATCACGAAGAATTTCTAAACATAAAGGATCATTAAGATGTTGGCATGCTCTGCCCAGGGAGGCGGTGGAGGCACCGTCCCTGGAAGCGTTTAAGGAAAGACTGGACGTGGCGCTCAGTGCCCTGGTCTGGTGGACATTGTGGTGTTGGGTCACAGGCTGGACTCGCTGATCTCAAAGGTCTTTTCCAGCCTAGGTGATTCTGTGATAACTGGGAGGCTGGAACACGAATAACCGCAGCCCTCAGCCGCGGGGGCTCAGCCTCGAGCCCTTCGCTCCAGCTCGGTCCCGCAGCCGCCCCCGGCCCGGGCGGTGCCGCTTCCCCACCGCGGCCATGCGGCGGCTGCGGCCTCTCCCGCCATGCAGCGCGGCGGCCGCCGGGACTTGTAGTCCGCGCGTCGGAGCGGTGCTGCGCTGGGGCTGCGCAATGGGACTACAGCTCCCGGCGGTCTTTGCGGTTTGTTTTCCTTCAAACCAGCCCCAGGCCCGCCCCTCCGGCCCCT
>VZRQ01007825.1:63208-82405 GCA_013397975.1 Machaerirhynchus nigripectus | reverse complement strand
CCTCAGTCCGGTGGGAAGGAGATGCGCCCCGGGGCGGTGCGAGCGCGGCCCCCGGCCCTCAGTGGCGAGCTGCCCGCCCGCCGGGGGTCCCAGCGGCCTCCGCCGCCTCCCGCCGGGCGGGGCTGCAGCGGGTCCCGGGATGGGACGCGGGAGGTGCCGTCCCGCAGCGGTTCAGTGCGTGCCGGGCAGGGCTGCGGGAACGGTCCCGCTCATTCTCTTCCTTTCAGATGGTTTAAAGCTCCGTGGGAGGAACCGGAGCCTCCGGAGAGGGCACGGCCGCTGTCAAAAGTTTCTGGTTTAATTACCGAGGGTGCGGGCTCCTTCTATGCGCCGGCAGCGCCCGAGGGCCGGTGGCGTGTGCCGGGCTGCCGGAGCAGCAGCTGGACTGAGCATCCCTGAATCAGCCCGTATTTGGTCACTTTTGGGTATAGGAGACATGGCCATGATGAGAGATGTCTCAGTCCTTTTGTCTTAAAGAATCTCCTGATTGAAGGCTTCAACTTCCAAGCCCAGCTCTGCTCTGGTGGTGTCTGTGGGAATGCCACTGTCACTGGACCGTTGCAGTGGGAGGAAGGTGACTTGCCTCTGTGAAGCTGGATCTGTCTTGAACCCCAGTTATGAAGTAGGAAATCTAAAAAGAAAAATAACTTTAGTGTCTTTCAGTGAGTTAGTCAGAAGTTTGATTTAAAGGCTGCATGCTGAGGTGTTTAGGCTGGCTGTTTGGCATTTGGGTGGAAGGAGCTGGCTCTCTCCTGGTGACCCAGTGATACAGGTACGGCAGTGCAGGGATGGAGTAAGGGATGATCCAGCTGTCTGGATGTGAGCAGATCCTGCGTTTCCTCCCTCTAGCCGTGTCAGTGGTGTACAACTCATGAGGCTACACGTGTTCCTCCTGTGTAGCCCATGGACTTCTGTAGAAATGAATTTACAGGGCTTGAGTGTGGTGTGTTTCTTGTTTTCTCTGTTGTGTGTGTCTGTTTTGGTTTTGCCAGCCCAGGTTATGCATTGAAGCTTGTAAACATCCAGAAGGAACAGTGTGGGTGAGTCCAGTGAGGCTCATACCTCATACTGAGGATGTTCAGGATAAGTCTTGGTGCTTCTGAGTAAGATTTTTTTGGCTATTGGAGTGTTTTCGTACTGCTTGCCAGGAGGAAACCTAATCAGACAAGCATCTGACTTCCAGCAACTTGCATCATCTTTTGTGTGTAAATGATAATATTTTAGACCCATGTGGCTTTGCTTGAAAAACTGGAGGAGGGCATAAGGCAGCCACTGTGGAATTTCACTGCAGGAGCCTGGTGGTCTCGTTCTCCATCCTGCATTTCTCCTTGGGATCCAGGCTCTGTGAACCAGGTGTGTCACTGCAGGTGGCAGGGATGCATTCCTGGTAGGTGACCCTAGGGGCAGAGGCTGTGCTATGTGACCTTGCACAAAGTCAGCTCATTCAAACATCCTAGGCTCTGAGAGGTGAAAAAAAATCAATATTTATAGGCTGCCCAAAGCAGCACGTGAGACTGTGACTCTAAAGCAGTCACCTAACACACCTCATCAACCTTGTGTGATGGGGAACTCTTCACACAGTTCTTCTCACCTGTCTTTTGGCCAGGACCTCAGGCACAGTGTGTGCTTGAGATGTCTAAGCCTCAACAGCGTCTTAGAGCCATTGATGAACCAGAAATAGAACCATCTCATACTAGATTATCCACTTAGAGAGACCTACAGTTGCATAGCTGCACTTCCAGCTTGCAGGACTGATTGTAAATCCACTAAAAATAGATCTTTATTTCACACTAGTCTTACACATGCTCCCTGTCAAAATGCTTTTAATTTCCCTCTCTGACATGTGCTGGTGTATTTTGTATTCCTCTTGACGTTTCTGAGAATCACAGGCAAAAGTGTTCTTCGTGAGCCAAAACTCTGCACGTTCCATCAAATAAACCTTTCAAGATTCATCTGGATGCCCAAAGCCATGGCAGGATCCCACAAGTGCTGTCAGAGCTAGATGACCAGTAAATTGAGGAAGTGATGTACACTTCCATAATTAGGGGCATAGGAACCCACAGCTATCAGTGCTATAAATAGTGGAGGGGGGGAAACTCTGTTTTGGGGGTCAGGAATAGCCAGTGTTGAAGTTGTAGCTCTGGGGGGAAGGCTGATGTGGTGCTGGGAGTGTCAGGTTGGAGAGGGATAGAAGGGGCAGTGCTGGAGACTGGGATTTGGTGTCTAAAGCTTGCAGGATCTTCTCTCCCCCAGTTCTTCCATTAAGTGCTCTGTACACTTAATACAGCTCTTGATTGGAAATTGTTCCCCTGAGCGTAGATTCTTTTATCTGTATGTAAATGCTCCTTTGTGCTCAGTTTTAGGCCACATACTTTGCTTGCTGTGTCTGTCACTGGAGAGGGGTTTGAATAATTCCCTGATTTTTTGGAACAGACGTGTTGTATTTTGCAGATCTCACTGGGCTCGGGAGCAATGAGTTTCCCCGTGTCAGCTGTCTGCAGCCTTTGAGTGATGGGGTGACAGCTCAGGAGGGAGGCATGGAGACCTCATAACCTATGGAGGGAGGAAAAAGTGTGATGGAGCTGTTTGGAATTTAATTGGTTTACTCTCTCTGAATATGGCTCATCACTTGCTTTGATTTTTCTTTACACTCTTTGTGTTTTCACTGGGTTTTAACGCAAGTTAGTTCTCGAATTCCCTTCCCTATGAGGTTCTTATCTCATTCTCAGAAGCTTGTGAGCTTCAAGCATCTGCAAAATACCTGTTGGGTGGATAAGATTTAAGAAATTCCATTTTTAGAATCAAGATTTAGATTGGAAGGACCTTAAAGATCATCTCGTTCCAACCCCCTGCCACATGCAGGGGCAGCTTCCACTAGTCCAGGCTGCTCCAAGCCCCATCCAACCTGGCCTTATCACGATATGCAGCTGAAGTGCAGAACTGCAGTTGGGTTTTTCATTACTTGTGGAGGGTGGAGATGGTTTGAGGTGCAAACGTTGCCCCGCACAGCTTTGGGATGATTTTGCACATGTCCGTTTGGCGTGGCTGCTGCAGTGACTCACTTCTAGGTTTCGCTGATGGAAATGGGGCGTCTGGGTCCTTCCTCTGGCTTCCCACACGAGTCAGACTGAGAGACAGCACCGTGTTGCTGACTTTAAAGCGTGGGGACAAATGCCACCAGGGCCGTGCATCGTGTGGCTGCGACGCTGGGACAATTTAGACCACGGTTATGATCAAAAAGTTCCTGAGTGAATTCCTGTTGCTGCTTTCCACGCCTGTTCCAGGCCATGGCCTGTGCCTGTCTCACCCTCTTTTTGCTCGTGGCCCCAGGTCTGTGGAGCTGGGTGCCTTTGCATTCCAAGAGCAGCACTGTCTGCTGCCGGGGAAGGCGCAGGAGCCGGGGCATGGTCGGCAGCTGTAGGGTAATCTGCTCCCAAAGAAACTGCGTGGTTTACATCTACTGCAGCTTATTTTTGCTCATTGTTTCCTGTTTATGTGGATAATCTTCTTATCCACAGAAATGTCCGGTCCTCTCCTTGAATCCTTGAGTTCTTGCTTCTAGACATTTTGGAGCAGTAAGTGCCACAGGCTTTATAAAAAAATAAAGTAATAACCTCTTTACTTCTTTGTATATAAGTGACAATTCTATTCTTGATATAATATATGAAAGGATGAGTTGTTATTTATTGTATTGCCTTTTAATATCTGATTTTCTTCATTTTTTTGTCAAAGGCAAGTACTCTTAAGCGTTAAGTCTCTGGCCAGATTTCTTTTTCCAAATCCTTTACTGTTATTTTGTCCGTTTCTGAATTCTGTCCTTTTCTGACACGAATTCTGAGTCTTAACTTGTGGTTCCCTTCCTGGGATGGAGTGAAGATGAAATGAATGCAATAATCTGAGGAAGGTACACTATTGGATTGTGTGGCTGCACAGTAATACTTTTAGTGACAAAAAAAATCCTGGATGCTTTGTGGAGAGGTAGGAGAAGATTTTACATCGTTAAACGTCACTGACCCCTGTTCAGTTGGAAGGTTGATGTTGCAGCAGCTCCATCTAATGTATAGTGAAGTCTGGTAAAGCTGGCACTGGGGTCAAGGCCAAATTCTGCTGCTTTTTCCCCTCCATGTTTGTGTTTCAGTTAATTAGGGAAGAGATGAAGGTAAAGCCTTTTGTGGCTTTGGTCCATGTTCACCAGGATCTTGAGGTAGCCTGAAATTTTACTGTGTGTCTTTGCAGGTGAATCAAGTCTGAAGAGGCACATTTTTGGGTCTGGGCCACAGCTGATGCAGTAGTTCTGGGAATGCAGAAGCCAATTCTGTAATGACACTTGGTCTTTCTGTCTTTTCAGGTGCTGGAAAATTACTCAGATGCTCCTATGACCCCGAAACAGATTCTGCAGGTCATAGAGGCTGAAGGTCTGAAGGAAATGAGGTTAGTATTGATGATTTTGTCTAAACCAGTGTGGAGCATGGGGGAGGCAGTGTATGAAGGCTGGTGTTGCTTCATACAGTTCTGCCTCATCCCCAGCCCACTTTGCTTCCCTTTTTCTCTTTTCAGCCTAGTAATTTCAGATGACAGTACAGACATTTATGTACAGATTGTGAGGGGTTTTTTCTCTGATAATAACTGGAAGATGTTCTTGGATTTTTTTATAATATACGGAGTCCATCCATCTATTGTGAAATAAATGCCTCTTCCAGATCAGGCCCCTGCATTGTGCTGTACTTACCACTCACTCGCATAGTTCTCACACAAGTAGCTCCCAGCAGCTTCTGCTATTGTGACCTGAGTTTGAGAACAGTTCAAGTTCTGTCTCCTCTGATGCTTCATTTCTAGAGCAGACATTATGTTTTAGAAGAGACAGTCTTCTTTATGTCACTGGCTTGTGCTCAGATTCTCGAGCACCAGGAGAGCACAGCTCACATCACACGGTTGTGGCTCTTGACGCTGTAAGGAGGAGATGCCCATCTCAGAGTGGGTTTCATATGGAAAAGAACCTGATGTGGAGCCTTGGAAAGGGCAGAAGTGGGAGACTGCTTTCCTTGGTTAAGTTCCTGTGAGCTTCCCTCTGTTTCCATGACAGTAGTGGAAATGCAGAATGTCTTGCAGCTCAAAGAAAGTGGGTAACTGTGATAGTCAAATGCCACAGTTACTGCTGCCTGGCAAAAAAATAAAAAGGAAATTTGACTACCAGAGACACGAAAATCTGCTGTCGAGGGATGGACTTCTGGGAAATCCAGAAGGACTGTTTCTAGTCTTGCTTCTCCCTCCCTTTGTTTCTGTGGACTGTTTTTCACTGTGTTGTTTGCATTTCCTGAACCTGTACTTTACCTAACTACAGAAGGTAAACTGATTTCTTCTGGTACCTAAGTGTTAGCTTGTTTCTGCTCCTTGTTTGTCTGAAATCAGGAAACAGCTGGGGTGTTTTGAATAGTGAAAATCAGTGACGTGTACAGAGGTGTTGGGCGTGGGACCTGCTGTTGTTTTGAGAGACATGAGGCTGGTGTGTTCCGCTGCATCGGATTTGGAACTCTTGGAACACCCACCTTCCATGGGCTTACAAGAAGGCTGGGGAGGGACTTTTCACAACAGCATGTAGTGATAGGACAAGGGCAATGGCCTTAAGGTGAAGGTGGGTAGATTTTGATTGGATATTAGGACGAAGTTCTTCCCTGTGAGGGTGAGGTCATGGCACAGGTTGCCCAGAGAAGCTGTGGCTACTCCATCCTTGGAATTTTCCAAGGCCAGGCTGGACATGGCTTGGTTCATCCTGGTCTGGGGGAAGGTGTCCCTGCCCATGACAGAGGGTTTGGAACGAGATGGTCTTTAAGGTCCCTTCCAACCCAAACTGTTTCATGATTCTGTGATGCTTGCTGCGATCTTCCCTGGTTTGGATATGGGCAGTAGGGTCACAGCTCTGAGTAGGATTCAGACAGATTTTAATGGGGACCTTCACAGAGCTTTGCTTTAATCAATCTTCTACAACACTCTCACAAAAGTCCTGTTACCTAAGCAGACAGTTGAAGATCTCTGTGCACAGGCTGTCCCCTGCCAAAGATAATAGCAGGGCTCTTCACACACATAAATTATCCTGTGCTTTCCCAGTTTTTACAAGTGACCTGTCACAGTGTGTAAGTAAAGACCAGACTTTGGAACATGTGTCATGTTAAATCCCACAAAGCTAACTCATTCCTTTAAAGTTCAGTGGTTTCCCTTGGGATATCTGCTTTTCCTTCCCTGGTCATTAATTCTCTGCTTTAAGAAATGATTGTTTTCTTCAGAGCGTGATTGTTCGTAGAATAAAGGCAGTGAGCCTGCCTGGCTGAATGTGCAGCGGGCTTTGCTGGTGCTTGTATAGAAGCTCTTCCTGAAACTCCATTTCCTGAAGGAAATAGCTCAGTGCCTTGAGATATTTTTTCTTCTGAATCAGTCCTGAGGTGGGGCTCCCTAGTTTGGGGGTCACGCTGCTCTGCTGGGAGGGCCGTGTTCCATACGGGGCTCTGACATTCCCATGAGCCAGCACCATGCTGAGTTTAGCTCCTGGCAGAGTTTTAACTGCTTGGTTTTTTTCTTGTTTCGGGAAAAATTGCTTACTTTGCCATTTTAAGAGAGCTCTGTGGCTGGTGAGTGTGCTTGGAGTGTCTGGTAAATGCCAAGGGGAAAGCACTGTCTAACAGGACAGAAGGCTGGAAATTTTGTTCACATGATCTAAAAGTGATACAGGGTAACTTTGCCTGTTGCTGTGGCATGTGAAGAAATGTCCAAAACACTAACACATACAGGGTGGAAACAGAAATTGTTCTGTTTTTGATTTCAGAATGATTTTCTTTGAAATGCTTTATCTCAGTCCAGTTTTCAGTTTCACTTTTACTAAGAATGCAGTTGATAGTGCTGTAATGTGTCTTCCAGACAACTTTCTGACTGTACATGTGGGACTAACTGGAAAACACCACATTACATGGCACAGCAGTTCCATCGGTGTGAGCGTAGGATGGGGCTTTAACCAGGGAGTTGTGTAGGACTTAACAAATGAGAACATCAGAGCCTTTGTATTGAGCTCTGCTCAAGCAGTTTGGTCTGACATATCAGGGAGACATTGCAGTAACACGTGTGTCTACAGTTTATTTACATCTTTCTAGTGCTGAATATATCTGGGGGTTTTGTAAAATCAATCCAACACTGAAGGTTTTCAGGAGAGAAGGGGAGGAAACAGGTATTAAAAGTTAGAAATGTCTGAAAACAAGCGAGGTTAGCTTTAAAATTGGTGTCACGTTTCCTGTTCGCTGTGATGTGCAAGGCTGATGTACAGGTCAAAATGAAACCAGTGACACTGTTCTGACTGAAGTGCCTGTCCTATAAAGTTAATGGCATCACCTCTGTTCCCCTCATCAGCTAAAGGATGCCCATTTAACCAGATCTTTCAGGCTGGTTTTTTGATAATCCATTTCTTAAGCTATCTCCTTCTTTTCTCTGTTCCAGCGGCACATCTCCCCTGGCCTGCCTCAACGCCATGCTCCACTCCAATTCCCGGGGAGGGGATGGGCTCTTTTACAAACTGCCTGGACGCATCAGCCTTTTCACGCTCAAGGTAAATGCTGAGCTCTGCTCCCAGCTGAGGGCCCAGGGGTGAGTTCTGCTCCTTGTGCAGGACTGAGTGTTACCCTGTCACTGAGCATTACGAGCAGTGAGATCATCATGTGAGAGAGGGTCTGGAATTCTTTATTTCCTTGGAGCTTGTACCTTTCAGCTATATTCAGCCATCTATGATAAATTCCTTAAAAAAACCCCAACTGTTATTTCTTGAATTGCACAAGCAAGATGAACCCTCTTACTGCAGTACCTGGTGTCCAGCTCAGGTGGCTGCTCACCAGAACAGACCCATGCACTCCCTTGCTGCCAGCCACAAGGGAAAACAGCCAACCAAGGAACTGGTCCAAGAGCTTGTAGCGACAAGTAAAATCTTGATAGGAAAATATATATTCATTCCTCTGGCTGCTTGTTCTGTGTTCCACTACATTCAGTGTTATTTAGAATCAGTATTTTCCTCAGATCTTTAAATCTCTCTGGAATACTTTTTTTGTTTTTATTTTATTGTTCCAGTGATATTAAATATTGAAAATGTTTCTGGTCTTGGGCTTTTCTTTTGCATTGTTTTGTACTGTTGGATTCCCTGATAAATATCAACTTGATAGATCTCAGCTATTTCATTCCCATCATTTGTCTGCTGGTAGAAAATCTTGTTGAATCGACACATTTTGCTGCAAATAGATGGCATTGAAATGGCTTTTATGAACAAGCAGGAAATACATATCCTAAGCTTGCTTTCTTAGTGTTTGGCCACTCTGATGCTACTTATTCTTTCATAGTGAGATGCTTCTCTTTAATAGGAGCTCATTGCTTGCAGAAAATTGTGACATATTATGAACCTTTTCATTAAATTATTTATTATTAACCTGGTATTTTGGATATGTGTTACTTGTCTAGGAAGGGGCTATGAAGTGCTCTTAGTTTAGGTGACTTCTGTTCTGCTATGAGCCCAAATATACTTGAAAATACCTTTCTGCATCAAGGATTAAAATAGGGAAAAAAAGTAAGGTTAAAGTATATCCAGTTAACTGTCTGCTTCCATTGGTGTAGGTTTGGGAGGGAGGGAGGGCTGTAGCCACCCCAGTTCTGTTTCCCCTCTAGAAAGATGCCTTGCAGTGGTCCCGGAACCTGTCAGTGCCAGAAGGGGAGGAGCTGGAGGACACAGCAGATGCAGAAAGCTGTGGGTCCAACGAAGCCAGCACTGTGAGTGGTGACAATGATGGTAAGTGTCTGGTGACATTAACCTTAAACTCCAGGACCTAATTCTGTGTCTGACTGAGAGCCCATCTCTTTCAGTGTCTCTTGATGAAACTTCTTCTAACGCGTCGTGTTCCACTGAATCTCAGAGCAAGGGACCTGCTACCAGGGAGAGCTACAGAACTGCTTCCCAGGTAGGAGAAAGTAGGACTAATGGGAAGGGTGAAGCCTCTCAAGGGGAGCTTTCACTACTGTTGGAGTGGTATGACAGGGACTGTTTGTGCACAAGTGCCTCAGAGTTACGAGGCCGTCTCCTTGGGCAAGAAGTGGCAGGTTGGGGAGGGATCATGTATGGGAAGGCAATTTTGAATTCTCTGCTAGTCCTAAATATAGTGTTGCCTGAAGATTCACCTAGAAGGAGCCAGGCAGCTCTTTAACTGAGGAACGTGCTGCTTGGAAGATTATTATACCCTTCCATAATGCCTTCATTCCTTTGTTTTGTTTTTGGTTTCTCTCTGGTCTGCAGACAACCAAACAGAAGAAAAAGACAGGTGTGATGCTGCCACGGGTGGTGTTAACCCCACTGAAAGTAAACGGGGCACACATGGAGTCTGCCTCAGGTGAGCATGGCTTTGGGGGGTCCTAATGACCTCACAGATCTCTCTCATTCAGTCCCCAGTCATCTGTGTCTGCCTGAAGATTTCTGTAACACCTGCTGAGAATGAGTGAGACTGCAGAGTTGTGTGTATGTTTAACTCACTCAACATAGTTGGTGCCTGGGCAATACCCTGTAATAGCAGATTTGTTAGTAACAGAGAATTCCTGTATGTTAAACCACTCTCCCCGTTGGGCTTTGACTGTTCTTTGCATATTTTTATGAAGTTGTTTTGCTTTTAGGCTTCACAGGAAGGCACGCTGATGGGGAGAGCAGCAGCACATCCAGCAGCAGCAGCAGCTCCTTGGCCCTGTGCAAAACAAGCCTGCGCAGTAGGACAGAGATAAACAGGGATCCTCCACAGCTGCTGAGGGGCATCCGAAAGCCCACGGCTGGTACGTGCTCCTGGTTAGAGGCAGAAGGATAATAGGTGATGGTGAAGTCCACTTGTATCTGAGAAAAGAGCACCAGGAGGCATTTGATGACCTGAGGTCACAAGCCAGGCTTTCCACCTTGAGTGTTAGTGATACAATTGTTTAAAAGTTTGCCTGGTCTGAAGAGCAGCATTGAGAATTGTACCTGAATATGGCAGAACTGTGACCTCTTGTCAGAATTCCAGATATGTGTCTGTTAATTACTGTGCTGGAGAGCCATTCTTCACACTTGAATACTGCAGTCTTTCTTATCTCTCTCTAGCTCCTTTTGCTGTTGTAGTTTGACATGAATTTCAGCCCATAATGTTGAAATACTTCTATACAACCATGTTAATTTTATTTGCCTGTCCTTAAACTCCAGGGCAAATGAAACGGAACAGGGGTGAGGATATTGACTTTGAAACCCCAGGCTCCATCCTTGTCAACACAAACCTGCGAGCGCTGATCAACTCCAGGACCTTCAATGCGCTTCCATCACACTTCCAGCAGCAGCTGCTTTACCTCCTGCCCGAAGTCGATAGACAGGTATGAGCACTCAGGTGTTTTCCCTTCCCTGATTACCTCTTCAGTGTGGGACAGCTGGAGCAGATGAGTTCTGTTTGTCCTGGGTCTGTCCTGCTAGGTGGGGGCTGACGGGCTGATGCGCCTCAGCGGCAGCGCTCTGAACAACGAGTTCTTCACCCACGCTGCACAGAGCTGGAGGGAGCGGCTCGCTGACGGTGAGTGGCTTTGCTTTCCTGAGTGCCTGGGAAACAGGTGCTCATTTTGTGTGATTTTTGTTTTGCTTTTACAGTTTATGAGCGGGAACTTAGTCCAGCTTTGTTGCGTATCTAGCTGTGTTGCCCCCAACTTTTTCTCTTTTTTTTTTTTCTTTAAAATCAAAGATATGATTTCTTCTGGTGCCATGGGACCTTCGGAATTAAGTGGTGAAGGTGTAAAGTAGTGCCAGACTTATTTTTCCTTAAATGGTGGCCTGTCTGTTAAAGCATGATTTTTTCTGGAGCCACAGACAGCACATGGATCCAGAGTGGGATGGGGAGCAGGGTGTTAACAGCAGGTTTGTCTTTCATATATGCAGCTGCTGTACTGTTCAAACACTAGAGGTTGCATTTGCAGAATTGTTTGGAACTGAATTCCAGTCTCTTGCTTCCATGTAGGTGAATTCACCCATGAGATGCAAGTTCGAATCCGGCAGGAGATGGAAAAGGAAAAGAGAGTGGAGCAATGGAAAGAGAAGTTCTTCGAGGACTACTATGGACAAAAGTGAGAAATTTTACCATGTCTATCCTGTTTTATCTATGTTCATGCGCATGGCAGAGTTTGTTTCTGTTTGTGGACACCTGAGTAGATGCAGCGTAAACTCCTTGAAAAACACAGGCTGTGGGGTGAATTGTTCCAACTGTTGCTCTGGGAAAATCCTTAGTGGAATTGGTTGGGTTCAGCAGAATTTGGTAGCCCATCCCTTTTGTTTCCAAGAAAAGTTGATAGTGTTTTCCATCACAAATCTTTGGGGTTTTTTTCTCGTTCCATGTGATAGCAGTGTGGATGTGTGGGTTCTCCCCTTGCAGGGTGAGTTAATGAGGCTTTGATACTCTCTGCCTGTGTTGGTGCTATTCAGTAACACCGAAATTGGGGTGAGCTTTAGCTTTTAGCTGGCTTTTGTGTTTGCCTTATAGGTTGGGCTTGACCCAGGAAGAATCCCAGGCACAGAATTCAGTGCAGGAGGATGCTGAGAACAGGACAGAGCTGTCTGTTAAAGGAGAAGCGAGGCTGCCGCGCGGGCCGACCACGCGCCAGAGGGACGGGCGCTTCCGCAAACGCTCCCGGGCCGACCTGCGGTGCCGGGCCAGGAGGAGCCTGTACAGACTGCGGGAACCCGAGCACACGGAGGCTCCCAAAGAGCCTGCTCCCGTGGGGCCTGATCCCTCACTTCATAAAGAGCCAAAGCCTGAGACAGACCTGAAGAAAGATGATCTGAGCAGCCCCTCGGCTGCAGGATTGAAGGCAGAGAGTACTGAGCTGCACCTCTCTCCAGAGACTTCCAAATCAAACAGCAAATCAGAAGATCCATCATTGGCAGCTGCCAGCAGAATTCCCAGTTTGCCCCAGGAGAACTCTGCTCAGGAGTCCAAGGAGCAGAAGAGGAAAAGCTTTGAGGAGTCTGCCTCTGCATCCTTCCCCGAAAAGAAGCCCCGGCTTGAAGATCGTCAGTCCTTTCGTAACACAATTGAAAGTGTTCACCCAGAAAAGCCACAGCCTACTAAAGAGGAGCCCAAAGTCCCACCCATCCGGGTAAGAAAGAGCTTTAGAGCTGCTGTGTCTCAGGGCTGCCGTGCTCTGTAGTATCAAAACATTATTAAAATGTCAGGTGTTGCCATCTTAAGGGAGGGAGTCAAAGAGTTTCACTGGTAGAGGTGGTGAAGTGCCTCTGACTGCCACAGTTTGCTGTCGTATTTAGACAGGCAAAGAATGGAAAATCATCCCAAGGTCTTTGCACAAGAGCACAGGGTAACCTTGACTTACTCCTTTCATTTGCATTTCTGTGGATACAGAAACACTGCCTGAAATGAGCTGGCTTACTGCAAAAGACCTTGAAATTGTGTTCTTTATCCTGTGTAGTTTCTGAGTTCCTTACCTTTTGGACAGAATCTCAGTGTTCCTCCTGAGTTTTCCCGTTTTGACCAGGATACCCATTTTGGTAGCTTCAGGGCAGTCATCCTGGTGTAGAGGAGACCAGTTTGATCTCTGAAGACATGAATATAAATAACTTATTTCATATTTTCCTGCAGGCTCTGCTAAAACAATATTGGTGTGAACTGAGCTTTACAGATCACAGAGCAGAGGCTGTGGGACCGTGCTGCTTCTCTGCCCAAATTAGTTTCTAAGCTGGAATTTTTGTTGAATTTTTGTGCTAAGAACTGTGATGACCACTTGCCAGTAAAACACCTTTCGCTGGAGGTGGTCGGTGTTAGAACTTACCGCATTTCCCTTTCTTTCAGATTCAACTTTCACGTATTAAACCACCCTGGGTGGTTAAAGGTCAGCCCACTTACCAGATCTGCCCCCGGATCATCCCCAGCACGGAGCCCTCCGGCCGGGGCCGCCCTGGGGCCCGGACCCTCGCAGACATTAAGGCCCGTGCTCTGCAAGCCCGAGCCCAGCGCGAGGCCGCCGCCATCGGAGGAGGGGGCGGCCCCGGCGGGGGGAGAAGCACCGATGAAGGAGGCGGTGGAGGAGAATCCAGCGGCCGTTCCCAGCACAGGAGATCCAAGAGAGCTCATGGAAAACGCGCGTCAGATCTACAGCGAGCACAACTACAGTCGTCTGTTCGTCTGAGCGAAGGGAAGGCTGACTCCAGAGGGGCTGCTCAGGAAGCCAGCGAGAATTCCTGCCTCTCTTCCAGACAAGATCACTCTTCCTCAAAAAGCGAAAGGAGCGGCGTTCTGGGCTGTGCCACAGGGTCAGGGGACACTGAGCCTAGTGATTTGTCACCCAGGAGGCTGTTTGGTGCTGTTCTGACTGCGTCATCCTTGGACAGTGCGACTCCTGAGAGGCAGGAGGAGAGTCGTGAGCAGCTCCTCCGTGACCCAAGGACCGAACTCCCATCTTGTACTGCATCACAGGAGAGCACAAAGCTGGGATGTGTGGTTCCTGTGGTGACCAGTCTGTCGTGTTCTGGGGGGCAGGGAGCTGGGGTCAGTCCCGGGGGAGACAGGGCTGTGGTGGAACTTGGAGATGTTGGTGCTCCCACCATACAGCTGGATTATCCTGATGTAAAGCAAAATTCCTCCAGCTGTCCTTTTCTGCCAGAATTGTCATCAGGTGGCACAGAACGCCATGATCCAGAGAAGGTGTCTGGTTTCAGATATAACAGCTCCAAAACGTTTCTGGAAAAATGTGTTGCTGATAGTAATACATCCAAAACGGTGACTGCTGGAGCGAAGAAAGTGATCCCTGTGGCGTGTGACACTGCACAGCTGCAGGCAGGGAAAGGCAGTGATGGCAAACAGAGCAATGAGGAACAAAATGCAGAGGCTCTAGTGCAGCCTGTTGTGCATGGTGACTCTGTTTCTCAGAACAGGATAGATACCTCTGAAAAACTCCTGCAGCCAAGGGAGAGGTGTCACAGAACGGAACCAGAAGACGCACATCAGCCCCTGGGAGAGACGCAGGAGTTGAAGAGAAGTGGAGATGAAGAAATACAGAGTACGCACAGTGAAACAACAGACACTGCTTCCGACTGGGAAGGGGACATGGCTGATGAGAATGTGGAGGTGGAGATGTGTTTCAGAAGTGTCAGCTGTAGGGAGGTGGCTGGGAAAGGCTCTTCCTGTCACAGCAGCAGTGAGAAGCGCAATGGAATTAGGTCAAAATTGTCTGTGGAGACAGAGGGTCCGGCCTGTTCTGGGGACTCGGTTGCACCCCCACCTCAGAGGTGGGGACCCCAGAAAGCCGAACGTCCGGCGGGCTCTGCTCGGCCCATGTCCTCCATCGAGACCAACAACCCTTTGGTGATACAGCTGCTGAAGGGGAAGCTTTCACTGGGAGAAGTTCTCCCAGTGTCTCATGTCAACATCAAGCTGGAAATTGCACAGTCAGTGCTGGAGAAGCAGTCAGAAAGCCTCTCCCTGCAAATGGACAGAGGCAGCAGTCGCTGTTTTGGCAAAGAATCTTCTCCAGATGTAGGAATAAAGACGAGTGCCCAAAGCAGGAGCGATGATGTTCACTCGGTGAGATCTTCCTTAGATCCCCAGGAAAAAACCTGTGGATCAGGGGCAGCATTGCCTAGAGCTGAGGGTGCAGAGGATCAGGCTGTCCCAGAAAAACATTCCAAGGTTGGCTTGACTTTAAGCTGCCAAGACCAACTGGCGAACGTGGCAAGTGCCTCTCCAAAGCCTGAAGATGTGGACCCTCGGGAAAGAACATTTTCTTCCTGTAGCTTTGAGGAGCAGAAGGAGTTGCCCAAGGTCCACCGGATGCCACAGCACAACCCATTAACGAGTGTCACAGCAAGCAAAAGCCCAGAGAAGCTGAATGCCTCTACAGAGCCTCGGTTTTTATCTCCAGCTGTAACTTCTCTTGGACCAAACCAGACAGGAAGTGCATTGGTCAATAAAAATTACGGTGGGGTTCAAGGCAAAAAGCTCTTTGGTTCTGGTTTTCCTTCCAACCCCAGCATGAGGCTGCATCACTCCAGGGCTTTGGATCACGGTTCAGCCATGGGAACCTTGTCCCCCAGCAAACAGATTCCCTTGGACAAGGGCTGTGCAATGGGAGAAGGAATCCCAGCTGCTAGGGAGGAATGGACTTCAAAGCAGCACAGCAGCACCCCGGGAGGGATCAGAAATGAGAAGGTGCTGGTGTGTGGCAGCCCAGCCAAGAGTAACGCGGAGAACCGGAGGGGTGCGGCCCAGCAGCCCCCGGAACTGGCTGGGCACACAGAGAGAGAGCCACTGGTCATGGACTGGCCCTTCTTTAAGTTTTCAAGGGATCCAGGAAAAGGGCAGAGTCACCCTTTGGAGCCTTCGTCCATCCCCTCTCAGCTCAATATCAAGCAAGCATTTTATGGGAAGCTTTCAAAGCTGCAGCTTAATTCCACCAGCTTTAATTATTCATCCAACACTCCGGCTTTCCCCCGAGGCCTTGCTGGGAGCGTGGTGCAGCTCACCCACAAAGCGAACTTTGCTGCGAGCCGGAACACGGCCCTGGCTGTGCAGATGTTTGCTGACAGCAGCAGCGTCGACGAGATCTCGTTCCAGTGCTCGTGCAGCCTCAAAGCCATGATCATGTGCAAAGGCTGCGGCGCCTTCTGCCACGACGACTGTATAGGACCCTCTAAGCTCTGTGTATTGTGCCTTGTGGTGAGATAATAAATTATGGCCATGGGACAGGTTGTATATTCAGTGTGTGTATTTTGATAACGACTGATCCTAACGCCTGTACACAAAGTACACGAAGTACTCTCTGTTCATAGTAGAAACGCTGTTACACTTTGTTTTGGTGAGGAACATTGAGCTGCCTTCCCACGGAGATCAACAGTGCAGAGCCTGTTCCTGCTCACGGGGACACCCTGGTCCGGGTGGGCTGTGGCCCACGGGAACGATCCTGCTGCTTCCTGCTATCATGGAAATTCCAGCTGTGCTCTGGTACCACGCTGAGGCTGATGCCGGGGGGAGAGGCCGTTCGCTGTGGCAATCCCTGGACCTTCTGCGGAGGAAATCCTTACATACAAAGGAACTGGAAGATGGTGTTTGCTATTTCAGGGCTGCACAAGGTGAGGCCCTACAGTCTTCCACTCTCCCCTTTTTCCATCTCCATTCCAGATTTGTGTGGGAAGTGCTGCTGTGCAGTGAGTGTAAGCAGAGAGCTGCCCTGCAGGGATGGTCCCGTGTGGTCTTCGGATGCTGCAGCAGGATGTGGTGCCCAGGGACGTGCTCTGCAGGTGGTTGTGGAGCCGTGTACAGCCCACCGTGTGCCGCATGGAGCCCACGTGGAGGATGCAAGAAGAGGGAAAAAAAATTCGGGGCAAGTGCCAAGCAAATGCCTTCTGCTGGCCTGCAGGAAGCTGTGTGGCCGGGGAACTGTTCCTGGCTGAACTGGCCCAGCAGCTGTGCCTGCCTCCTTTGGCCAACTTCCACAAACTGCTGTGGAACACTGGAGGTTCCCTGGAGCTCAGTGATAGGGGCAGTGAGCTCTGCACTGCAGTTCTGTAGTGAGGACCTGAAACCCCACAGCAGCTGAGCACCTGCGAGCATCGAGCTGTGCATCTGTGTGACCATCACCTAACATTTAAAGCAGTGTTCTTTATTTTTTTTTTCCTTTTTTTTATATTTTCATTCTTGGATGTATAAAGTGAATTATTTGGCTCCTGTAAGTATCCTCTCTGCATCTGTTTGATCATATATTTATATGTTGTACACAGTACTGGCCAACTCTGTAAATGGATGTAATGTACATAGAGCATAAAGGGGTCTTTTTTTTTTTCCCTTGGATTTCCAGGCTCTACAGCAGTATTGCATTAAAGTGGTGTTAGTTATTGTCAGAGCCACTGTATTCTGTCTTGCCTGATGTGAGGCTCACCACACTGGGGTCTGGGTTCCGACAGCCTCCCTGTGCCTGTGGTGCCCAGGTGGACTGTGCTGTGCAGGCTCAAGGATGACCAGGTGGGATTTGCTGAGCTGAGCTCACTCCCCAGTTGCTCGTTTAAGCTCAAGCTCTTGCCAGTCGTTGCTGCACCTGAGCTCCCAGGGCATGGCTGTACCTGCACTGCAGGGAGGTGAACGAACATCCGTGTGCATCCAGAGAGGGAGAGCAGAACTGCAGTTCTCTTCCTCCTTGGAGCAATTCCTAATCAAGAGTTAATTGCGTCAGTGAGGGGGAGAAGCCGCTGGTTTATTCAAGCGGGCAGTAGCAAGAATTTTAGGGGGTTTATTTTCATTTTGTTTCTTCTCGTCCCTTTTCCAGCTCCATCCTACCTCCCTTCACCATGCACTTTTTTTCAGCCGTGCAAGTTCCTCTTTCAGCCACAATCATGAGGGGTGCAACAAGTTCAGTCCCTGAGATGGTTTTATCCTCACTGCATCCACCAGCCTCATCCCATGGGAATGAGAGCCCAGTGCAGCAGCACCCCGGCCTGGGCAGGGCTGCGGTGCCGGTGGGGGTGAGTGGAGGTGTGGAACCTGCTTACCAAAGATGGGGAGTGGAGCGGGGGGCTGGCTCTGCCTCCTGGGGGGCCGGCTCTGCCTCCTGGGGGGCCACTGCAGTGTTCAGCTCGGACTGGTCTGGGGGGCAGAGCCCTCGGGGGGGGCCTGCTCGTGTCTGTCCCTTGTGCTATTGGAAAAATAAACACTGTAAAATCTGCTTGTGTGGTTTCAGTCCTTTTTCTGAAATCCTCCTCCATTCTAAGGCAATGTGGCTTTTCCTTTCCTCTCTTTAAGGGAAGCAGTTCCAGAGCTCTGCTCAGGTCACCAAGGGGAGGGGCTGTGTTGCTGCTTGGCTTTGTTATATCTGTTTTTTTGCACTTAGAGAGCACTGAAGAGGGTGCAGCTTTCTGCAGCGATGCCTGTGGTTCTTGGGGAATGGACACTGAAGGCTCTGAGAGCCACAGGGGGGTTGTGGGACACTGCAGGGGCCCCCCACGGTCACAGGGGATCCCTGCCCTGCTGGGGTGATGCCTGTGGGCAGCAGCACCGAGACGCTTCCCCGTGTCAGGGCAGGTCCTGCTGTTACTGCCCTCATTGTTGGATAAATGGATCTAAAAATGTTTCTCAAGAGCGTAAATGTGATACCAATTACAGTTTATTGAAACGACTTGAAAACTCGCTTTACAGCCGAGTCCTTTCTCTTTTCTAGGCAGTAAGGAAATAACACGAATTACGATGTTTTGTGTCCGGGTCCTCACTGCCTGGACGTTCTGCAGGGTGAGCAGGGATCTCCTGCCTGGGGCTGTGGGAGTGCCAAGATCCGTGTGGTGACACAATCCCCGACTTCCTGGCATTCCACAGAGCTGCCACTGCAGAACAGCAGCGAGGGGCTCGCACAGGAGCTGGGGCTGGGGCAGCGGACGGTCCGGCACCAGCTTTTGGGGGAGAAAAAAGGCTTTTGTGGTTTTTGGTGGTTCACTGATCTGACTCTGGAAGGCTGTCTGCACACAGTGTAGTTAAAGATACCTGGATAATCTAAATAAGCCAAATAAGGGGAATACAAAAAATGAGTAGAGTTGTTACTTAGCCAAGCTTTAAAACTCTGAAATTAACCCTTCCCTGTTTTATTGGTGTGGGAGGAGATGGCACCAGGATGAGCTCCCTCTGGAGTAGGGGAGCTCGGAGGTTTCAAGAGTCAAACCCATTAACATCAGAATTTCACAAAGAGCAAGTACACTTTTCTCTTTTTCCTCTCTGTGATGTTTGTGTGCCAAGTAACAGATTTTCTCTCTCCCAGCCCGGCTGCTGTTTGGCTCCGGCTCTGCCGTGCTTGGCGGGGCCATCTGCAGGCATGGGGACATCCTGAGTCAGTCCGGCCACGGGGCTGTGGAAGCCTCAGCAGGTGATGCCAACTGGTTTGCAGCTGCTGTGGCCCGGCACTGCTTCTCCCCGCGGCTTGCAGCCCTCTCCCGTGCTCCCTTGGAAATCTGGAACCAAAGCTCAGCCAGAGGCTTGGTCACGGACCCGACGGTGTCAGGGACACAGGGCCACCAGTGCTGTGCTGCCAGGCATTAAGGAATGCTGTGGGTACTCCATTTGGGATGTGCTGTTCCAGGTGATCGTTTACAAGCACGAACACTCAGGTGGGTCCTCCTGGCCTCGCTGCCGGCTGCAGCCGCAG
>VZRQ01007825.1:35982-60758 GCA_013397975.1 Machaerirhynchus nigripectus | reverse complement strand
AAAAGGGAAACAAAAAAGAAAAAAGATCCCTGACAGAAATTCGGAGTCAATCCCGTTTGTTTCATAACTTGTCCCAGATGTGGCTGTCAGCAGGGCTTTGGGAATCTGAGTCTGTACCATTCAGCTGCAGGTTACGAACATCAGGTGCTGGGACAGGACGGTGCTGGGCACCCTCCTTCACAACGCGGCCTTGGTGTCCTCTACAGCAGTTTGACCACGTGTGAGAGCTCCTGAACTTCCACATGTGCTGAGACAGGTTCAGAGGTGATCAGGAATGACTTGGATAAATAAAATTGAACCCAACTGTGGCTGTTGGTGGTCTGTCCACGTGCCCCCGGATTACCCCTGTTTCCGTACAAACTGATGGCAAACTTATGGCTAAAGGTTCCGCTGCCTCTGCCGAGGAGAGAGGCACCAGCGTGGGTGGGAGACCACGGAGAGGGAGAATCCCGGGACAGCGATTGTCTCTGCCTCTCCTGCCTGAACGGTAAGACTTTCACAAATGGCTGCGGTTACAGATTTTGTCAAAGGTTTGTTACTTCATGGTATTCACACAAAAATAAATATTTACATGAATTCCAAGTATGGGAGGATGCAGTGGACAAACCAAGCAGGCTTGTGAAGTGCTGGGGAAAGCGTTAAGTCTGAGCCCTGGCTGGGGGCTGGCGTCCCCGGGGCCCCCTCCTCACGCCCCGCTGCTGCGGGCAGGAGGGGATGGGTGTGGCCATGATGCTCCCGGTTCCAGAACCGGCTCAGGTCTAAGAGCCACCACCTCGTCTCTGCACTGACCCCTCAGCTGCACCCCGCGGCCAGGGGCTGGGTCCCTTTTCTCCAAATGCTACGGAAAGTTTAAGGTTTGGGGAAAACAGTCAATGCAATGGTTGTTCCCTTCTGCTGTGGGGCCAGGAACACCTGGCCTCAGGAGCCAGCAGCTTTTTCTGTTCTGAGACTAAGACCAGGGTAGTTTTGCTTCTCTTCCAGTGTGTGGAGCATCATGGGGTACAGAGGGTACAGGGGAACTGCCTGGGCCCGCTCCTGGCCGGACCAGCGGCTGCTCAAGCCTGTGCCACCAGCGCTGGCCCCCGGAGCAGCAGCCCCCGGCCGCTGGCTCCGAGTGGCCAAAAAATAAGATAAAAGCTGGCTCCAAACTGAGAAAATTTCTACCTACAAAACAGCTTTACACTTACCGAATTTCTATCTCACGGTCTGGATTTCAGCCAAGGGGGGGGGCTGCGGGGGGCGGGGAGCAGCGGGACCCTCGCCGGTCTCTGCACAGCTCCAGAGCACGTTGCATTGCTGGGCTGGGCTCAGCACCCCTGGCCGGAGCGAGGTCCCTGGGTTAGCAGCACTGGCAGTAGGTATTGCACTGAGCAAAACGAAGTGCATCGTTGGGGGGGGTGGAAACAGGGCAGAATGGTCATCGGACTACGGTTCTTCCACACTTTGGGAACTGTGGGCTTGTTCCAGGACTGTGAGCAGGGAGGGGGAAGGATCCTGGGCCCCGGAGAGGACTTTGTCAGTTCTGCTGCTCAATGATGCCCGTCCCTCCCGCAGAAGCGGGCGGTCACCACTCCAGCTCACCTCTGGGGTGAGCCCTGGGGCTGCCCTGCCTCACACCCCCGCGGGGCCCGGGCGGTTCGTGTCCCGGTGCAACCCCGGGGCTGGCTGCGGACGGAGCGGAGCGCACGGCCGGGCGCAGCAGGCCCCAGCCGGAGGTTCCAGCCTCCTCGGCACGATCCCCATGTCTGCAACGCTCACCGTCCCCCAGGACCAGCGCGGCCAGTCCTGGAAGAAGCCCACAATGGAGTGTGAGGTAGAGTACGGATGGTGACCGCAAGACAGTGTTTCTCAGGTATCTCCTTCCTTTCCTCCTTCCTTATCTGCAATGACTTTAATGAGTGCGAGATGTCCTTCCAGCCGGAGGTCTGCTGAGCTTGCCGAGTCTCTGTGGGAGGTTCAGACCCCACTGCTGCTACGGGACGCCTTAGAACAAAGGCCTAAGCAGGACGCTCGCGCTGCTGTTCAGCTCCCGCCTACGCTCACTGGAGGCTGAGCAGCCTCGATGTCAAGGGCTGGATGGCAAACTTGCTCCCTGCGGGACAAGGGTTCACCAGAGAAACAGGCAGAGCTGCCTGGAAATTAGTAGTGTAGTGATATGGAATGTGTTATTTCACAGGAATAAATTCCTTCTGATCAGACAGACAAAAAACTGGCAATCTGTACAAACTCAAAAGAATCCATTTTCAGAAAAATAAATTACTAAGGGGAGAGGAGGGTCCATTTCTCAATAAATATGTGATTCAGCTCACCTAAGACTTGGAAATTATCCAGGGATGGGAATCTAACATTTGGGTCCACAAAGGTTATTCTAAATACATCTGCAGCCCCAAACCTCCCCAGGCTCCCTTCTGCCCTTCAAAGTCCCACATCCTTCCAAGCTGCAGGGTTGGCTTCTGGTCGGCCGGAGGCACTGGTGTTGGTACGGTTCCAAAACGTGTCCTTGTGCCCGAAGTCCCAGGTGCTTGGAGTGTAAAACAAAACAGGTCTTTTGGATCCCACCTTCTAAAACTACGTGTGCCCACCGCGTGGCGGAAGGACGATGGTGGTCCTGAGCAGGACACCGCCGGGAGCCTCTTTCTAGCAGGTATAAATTGTCCTCTCGACCGAAGAGCGATGCGGACACGGGGAGTCAGTTCTGCTGTAAAATGAGGTTTTCCAGTTCGTCTGCAGAGCGGAGCAGGAATGCCGCCGACTCCCGGTATCCGGCGATGAGCTGCCGCACGGCGCTGATCTCCGTGGGGCTGAGCTGGGCCGCCTGCATGCCCCGGCTGGTGCTGTTGGAGGGGGCTGTGCTGGAGGCCCCACCTTTCATGCTGAGATCGGTCGGACCTGCCAAGGGAAAGTGAGAGGGAAGCTCAGGCACGGCGACCTTTGCTGTGCTCATCCTGTTGTGGTTCCAGACCTCTGCACCACTTGGAAGGTCCCCACAGTGCCCAGGTAAGGTGAGGTGCTCCCACAGACACCAGAGCAGCCACTCACTGCCTCTGCAACAGGAACACAGGTCCAGAGGAGCCCACAGAGATGCCCCAAAGGCTGGAGCACATCTGCTAGGGGGACAGGCTGAGGGAATTGTTGTTGTTGAGCCTGGAGAAGAGAAGGCTTCAAGGAGACCTTAGAGCCCCTTCCAGTGCCTAAAGGGACTCCAAGAGAGCTGGAGAAGGACTTTGGACAAGGGCATGGAGTGACAGAACAAGGAGAAACGGCTTCACCTTCACAGAGGGCAGGCTTAGACGGGATACTGGGAAGATTGTTCCCTGTGAGGGTGGTGAGGCCCTGGCATAGATTGCCCAGAGAAGCTGTGGCTGCCCCATCCCTGGAAGTGTTCAAGGCCAGGTTGGACAGGGCTTGGAGCAATCTGCTGTAGTAGAAAGTGTCCCTGTCTGTGGCAGGGGGTTGGAACGAAGTCAAATTTAAGATTCCTTCCAACCCGAACAATTCTATAAAGAGGTCTCAGAGCCAACGTGACAGAAATCCCACCCTGCAGCCTGGCCCACAGCTCTGTGAAGAGAGGGTCTGCTGAGAGCTAAGCCAGCTACTGAGGGCACCTGCCCCATCAAAATCACCTTCCAGGTTCTGGTTTTTCTCTCTGGATATGGAGAGTAATATCCCACATGGGCTGTGCTTCCCTGGTTTATCTTGACGAGTAACCCCAGCAGGTAAAGGCAGGGGAAAAACTGGACTCATGTTGGACTAAGTAAAAGAAGCAAAACAGAGAGCAAGAACCAGAAAATCAACTGGAAATGAGGAGAGAAGAGCCAAGAGATGTACTAGAGATGTGACAGTAGCCAGGGAGAGGAGGCTGGTGAGGCTGCAGGCTGGAGGGAAGAAGACACTGAACTAATCCCCGGGCTGTGAGCTGGAGTGTTGCAGGTGGATGGAGCAGTTGGTGATGCTTTGGGATGGCTGAGCTCCTGCTGGGTGGCCTGACGCAGCCGTGGGACACCAGGGACACCGAGCAAGGACCGGGTGCTGTGGCTGTTTGCAAGCCGGGACGGGAGAACTCAGCTACCCCCAAGTCCAGGTGGGTGCTGCTGGTGATGGTGGCAGGGAGGGGAGCTCATCACCCTGGGAGGAATGGAAAGCATCCAAGGAAAGCAATGCTGGAGCTGCGGGAGGAGCAGCACCAGCAGAAGTGTTCCATGCCAGGAGAACCAGAGCTTCAAAGCGGGGGAGGAGGAGGAAAAGGAGGAGAAGAAGGAGGAGGCTCTCATGCGAAAGCAATTTCACTGGACAGAAAAGGCAGCAGTAAACTGAGCCTGAGCCTGTTTCCCGGCTCACCAAGGGGGAAGGAGCTGGGAGCAGGGATGAGGCCTTTAGCAAGAACTGCCTGAGGTGGGGGATGGAAGGTGAAGACACTTCTGGGCAGCAAAGCCCTGCGGGCCTCTGCTCAGAGGGAGGAGAAGACGCAGCTCCTTGCAGAGTGCTCTTCCCTCCAAAGGACTGGGCAAGAGCTTGGGAAAAAGAGAACTGCCAAACAGAGGTTTAAAAATCCCCTAGAAAGAAGGCGAGGTGCTGCTGGGTGCTGCACCTGGGGCCTGACTGCTCCTCCTGGGGCTGCTCAAGGACCTTCCTGTACGTTCACTGTCTCACACGGAGGGGCCAAAGGAGGGTGCCTGGCAGTGGGGGGCCGGGTGCCTGTGCTGCTCTGGGGAGGAACCATTGCTGTGAGGATTAGGTCTCAGCAGCTGGAGGCCGGGACAGGATCTTTATTCAGGGTTAAGAAGCATTAGGAAGGGATGATAAGAGTTAATCCCAGACAGGCATCTCTCAGGCCTCCGGAAATCACATCCTTCCAAATCCTGGCTCCCGTCGGGGTGGGCTGGGGCAGGAGCCCAGAGAGGGCACCAGGACAGGCAATGGCAACCCAGGGATTGCAGAAGGACTGGACAAGGACTGGCAAGGGATCCAGCCCCTCCTGCCACCACTGCTGCAGGACAGAGCCAGAGGGAACACCTGGTCTCATCCCATACCTCTCACCCCAGGGATGCGCGAGTCATCAGGTACCTTGGAGCCTTCCTGTGTGCCCTGCTCAGGCCCAGGATACTCTGCTCTGTTCACTTGCTCCTAACCTCAAGCTCTGCCTGCACTCTCCTTCTGCCTTTCCACCCTGCAGCATCAGTCCTGTTTTCTCAACTGTTCCCAGGCAGTCCCCAGCCCCTCAGAGCCCTCCTGAGCTGTGGCAGGAGCTGGCTGTGCCCCCCACCCTGTCCCCACCCCTGAGAGCAGAACAGCTCATACCAGCAGGAGATCAGGCCAGCGATAGGCGCCCGCTCCTGTTAATAATTAACAGAGAATCTGGTACAGATTCTCCTGTTTTTTTAAGTGACACTCCTTCCCTCCACCAGTACCACCCAAACCGTCCGTCCAAGCGCAGTTCAACAATTAACCACCTGCTGACAACGTGAGCAGAGCCACCAGACAGAAGGGACAAGAGGGGATTTTGGAGCAGCTCTGTGCAGTGGTGGGAGAGATGCTGCCATGACTGGGCTCCATGGGAGCTGCGGGAGCAGCTCCTGCCTCTCCTTCAGCAACCAGCTCAGCCCCACAGCAGGGGATGCCAGGAGCCCCTGGTGCACTGCCCGGGCTCAGAGCAGAGACGATGGCAGGATGGGCTCCCCATGCCCCTGGCACAGCCACTTACCGTTACTGTGGTTGCCTGTCTGGAGGGAGGCGGGGGGCTGCAGGCTGCCCCCCAGGGACCCGTAGCCACGGTAGCTGTAGTTCAGGCTTCCATTGATGTAGACCGGGTCTTGGGAGTAAGATGAAGCTGGCAGTGAGTAGGAGGAGTGGGTGATGGCTGTGGAGTCTCTGGAGTGCTGCTTGTCCAGAGCGATCGGTTCGTCCTGCACAGGGGAAACACAGACTTACTCCAGCGAGGAGCCTGGCTCTCCTCTGTGGCCAGCAGGACTAACACTGCAGGGATGCCTGGTGTCCTGTGGCTGCAGTGTGGCCAGTCCAAACCAGCATTCCCATTCCCAGTGTCCTGAGTCTCAGGACACACCACGGGGTTCTGTTCTGCAGCCCCTCACACTTTTAGAAGGACTTTTGACCCCACCATAGGATGCTGCCACTTCTGTCCCTCACCCACCTCCAACCAACAGCACCGTACCTGGGAGGTCTGGTAGATCTCCAGCCGCATCCTCTTGGCTGCTTTCCGTGTTTCGCTCTCACAGGCAGCGGCCAGGATGTTCTCCGCCATGGCCGAGGTCAGATGAGGCGGCGTGGGCCTGGTCTGTAGGAACACAAGCAGAGAGGATGCTCAGGGATGTGCCGCCCTGGGTGCCAGGACGAGGGGCAGGGCACTGGGGCAGCCACTCACCATCTCCATCCCGTTCTTCTTCATGCGGCGGCAGGACTTGAGGTAGGTGCGGATGCGCTTGCGCGCCCGCTCCTGGAACTCGGGGAACTGCCGGCTGCAGGACTCGATGATGGCCTGGATCTTCTCCTTGGGCTGCTTGGAGATGGGAACCATCCGGTCCAGGTTCTCGTCCACAAAAAGGCGCACAAACATCTGCAAAAGAGAAGACAGGTGGTGGGAACCCCGAAACAGAAGGCAGGCGGGCTCACCCTCCCCGTGGAGCTCTCCTTACATTGAAGGCCTTTAGCCTCTCCGGGTCCATTCCCTCCGAGTCATTAATCTTATCATTGTCTTCATGGTCATCGTGGTCATCGTCATCTTCATCGGCCGTGGGGGCCCTGCCGACAGTCAGGTCCTCGGGGCAGCCGCTCACCTCTGTCTTGATGGAGTCGTAGCTGCCAGAGCTATATGGGGGGGACTGAGAGGAGACAGGGGTTATCACCAGCAGCTCTCAACTCATGCACCTGCCCTTTCTCCTTGTCTCACTGCGTCTGTCCCCTCTCCCAAAGGCCCCCCTGCAATCCAGGGAGATGAACCCACGGCCAGGCTCCCCTGAGTGTCACCTCCTGCCTGCTTTGGGCAGGGGGGAACATGGTGGCTTCAGTGAGCCTGTGATAGCCCGATGGCCCAATGGCAGCTCTGGCTGGTGGGGCCATGGCTCTGCCTGATCCTGTGGGAATCACTGCCTGACCCAGCAGGAATGGGCTCCTCCTCACATGGTGGCTGTGGCACAGCTGGTGAGGAGTGAGGTGAGCTCACTGCAGCGCCCAGCTCTGGGGCAGGGGGGTGTGGGGGGTGTCCCTGGTTCTCCCAGACCATCCTGGGCCGTACCTCTGCCGTGGTCTTCACCGCGTACTTGACCCTGCTGCGCAGCCCGTCGGCACTGCAGCTGTCAGACTGGTAGGAAGGGGTGACGTGGGCAGGCGTGAGCTTGTCGCAGAGGTTGATGGGCTGGTCGTCGGCAGAGGCGGTGAAGTCCATGGGGGCTGCGGTGCCATTGCCGTTCATTTCGGGGAAGGCGCTGTCGCCCTGCGTGCTGCTGGAGGTGGAGGGGTTCAGGGTGGAGGAGCCATTCCCGCTGCAGCTCTCTGACGAGGAGTCATCTGCAAAGAAGGATGTGTGGTCACCCCCTTCGCACACTATGACCACCTTCCTGAAGCTGCTCTGGGCTCACTTGGTGGCTGAGTTGCCACTGGAAGCCAGGCTGGCACTGCTGGTCTTTGGGCCCTGGGGTGCAGCAGATGGAAGTACAGATGCTGGTAGCCATGCCTTGGAAGGCCATCATCACAGGGATCCACTCCCTCATCCCTCAAAGCCCGCCAGGTGCTGCCGTGCCCCATGCCCGAGCCACCCATCCCTCCGCAGGTGACAGTCCCTGCGCCTCGCCCTCGGCCGTGGTGCCTGGGCTTGAATAAGAACTTTGGAATTTGGTCCTTTTCGGTTTCTGTTTGCATTGCAGGGAGGAGAAAGGGGCACTGCCTCTCCCTGCCAGGTCCCCTGCCATCCTCCTGGCCCAGTTTGGGGCTGGGTGCGGTGGGAAGTGACGAGTTCCAGCACTGGTGGTTCAGGGACGTGCAGCTCCGCAGAGTGCTGGGCCATGGGGATGACACACGAGGATAGGCTCACTTGGGTGGGAAAACCCTGAATCCACGGTGCCTGGAAGCAGCATTAGGAGCTCTGCTCACAGCTGGCACACCACCCAGCAGGGCTCGTCCTTGGCACGCTGCTGCAGGGAGGGGACAGGCTGCACGATGTCCTTCCTGTCTCACTCAAAGCCCAAGTGACCTACACCCTACATGGACGCTGCTGTTCCCGGTTTCCACACACCCTAGAGCCATCCCCACAGCATATGCACAGCCCTTCACCACCAAACAGATCAGGGCCCTGGCAGTGGCAGTGCCATGCACACCCAGTGCACAGATCTTGGTTGCATTCACACCCCACGCCCTGGCACCATGCCCCTGCCTGTGCCTGCTCCCACCATGGCGGTTCCCAAAGAACCGCCCAGCAGAGGCAGAGAGGCCGGCACTGCCTGCACCCACCCTGCCTGCACCTGGCCAGGGAGCCCGGCCCTGGGGCCAGGCACGACATTTCAAACTGCTCAGCCTGCTCCCTTCCCTCCCCCTCGCCGCAGTAAATCCTTTATTTCATTAGGTGCCTCCGCGAGAGGGAAAGGGTGAAGCACGTGGGAGCCGCTTCCTGCGCCAGCGTGCGCCGGGCGGTGAACAAAGAAGCTGTCGGCAGCGATGAGCAGATGGCCGTCCCTGTGCCCGGCCCGGCCACCGCGGGACAATGGGCCGGGGCTGTGGGGCGGCCGCAGCCCCGCGCCGGTGGCTCCTGGCACATGGGCGCCAGGTCCAAAGGTGTGCGGGTGCAGGGCGGCGGGATGGTGCTGCCGTCCACCCTCCTCCTCCTCCTCCCCCTGCCAGCACCTGCGGGAAACTTTCCCGCGAGGCTGGGCGAGTGCTGCGGTGACCCTGCGGTGGCCCAGGACTTTGTATCCCTTAAAATAAACACACTTGAGGACACTCGGGCATCCAAGCTGACTGTGAGGCCGGCTGGGGCTGCCGCTGCGTGTCCCCAGCCGCCCCGCCATGGGCGCCAGCGCTCGCTGCCCAGCCTTGCGCCTGCGCCAAGGCGGCGCCTGGTCCCAAGAGCCCCTAAATTAAAAGGTCCCCACTGGAGCTCCCCGCCCAGCAGAGCTCCCTCCCCCTCCTTTCCCTTGCGCTGATCCACTTATTTGTCTGAGCGATGACCAGAGCTGACCTAATCCCTGGGGTGGTGTTTATGTGCTGGGTGCTCTGGGCCGGTGGCAGGCATCACCCGCCCCACCACGGGGCTGGGTCCTGGCAAAAGCCCTTGGTCCCACCTCTGTGTGCCAGGGAGTGCAGGGCTCCAGAGGGGCTCAGCAGCCAGTACTTATCCAGGGGCACACTCCAAGCCACCTCCCCAAATCAAGCTCTGGTTTCCTGTCCCAGTGTCGCAATGGTGGGGGTGCAGTGTGCAGCTGCATCCCAGACCACATCCACAGGTTCCTGCTGCATCTGGAGGGGCAGGATCTTGGGGGCACTGCCACCTTCTGCCCCCACACCCCTCCTGGCCGAGGGCAGTGGTCTGGTGCTGAGCCCCCCAGGGTTTTGCTGTCCCTCAGCACGGGTGCAGGAGCAATGCTGGTTTGGTTGTGGCCCCAGCAGGAGAGGGCAGGTGGCTGAGGGCACAGAGGCCTCCCTGCCCAGGATGGCGGCTGTCCCTCCCCCAGCACTGTTCTCTGCGCCAGGGGAGATGGGGCTCCCAGAGGGAGGCTCCAGTCTCATCCAGCGATGCCTCTCGGAAGGATTAAGGAGAATTATTCCCGTGCACGGAGGCACGAGCTGTAGGCCAGGCCCTGCCATCGGCCCGGGCACCGCCACAGCAACAGCGCAGGGCCAATCGGCGCCGTGACCAGGATGATGGTGGGGACCTCCTTCCTCAGCTCCTCGGCAGCCCCCGGCATGGCTGCCTGCACCAGCAGGGCTGGGGGCCCACCACAGCACAAAACCCCTGCCAGGCAAGGGCACCAAGAGAGGCGTCACCTGGGAGAAGAATGTGCAGGTGCTCTGAGCATCCCCAACCTGTCCCGCACATCCTCAAACCTGCCCTAGGCATTCTCAACCTCCTCTGGACACCTCTGCAGGGATGAAAGCATCCCCAATCTGCTATGAGCATCCCCAATCTATCCCAGACACCCCCAATCTGCCTTAAGTACCCCCACTCCACCCTGGGCATCCCACTCTGCCTTTGCCCATCCACCTCCAGCCTCCTCACAGCCCCCAACTCTGGCCCCCCACTCCTGTGGGCAGTGACAGTCCTGCACTGGCTGCTGACACCAGACAGGATCCTGGGGGAGACACCTGGACCGCCCCAATTTCTCCATGTCTCAGGTTTTCTTTTGTGTCACACAAAACACACGCAGCAGCAGCTGCACGTCAGGTTTCCAACCGATGCTGCTGCATTTACAAACCCTGGGTTTGCTACAGGCAAAAGATACTGCAAACAAAGAGGGAGATGTCTCTAGGAACCTGCCAGGAGGGATAAGAAAATGAAATGGGAATCTAATATCAATGTGGCCAGCACCTACTCAAAGAACAATTTAGTTTATACAAGGATGGATGTACATAAATAATGAGGTTTTTAAACCCAGGAACTACAGCTATTTTCTTATTTCTGCATTTTTATGTGTTATGGTCTCCCAGAAGCTCTGCACAAAAAAATGGTGGGTTAATCGCAGTATTGTGAGCAGAGAAATGGCCACAAATTCAAATTGGTGGGTCCTTGAGTCTGGGTGGGAATGGCCTCAGCCAGCTTGAAAATGCAGATGAGCTCAGGAGGGAGCTGCAGTCTCCTTGCTGGCGGGGATGGGACAGGGATGGGGATGGGGTGGGAATGGTGCTGCTCCCTGGGCAGCTTCACTCTAGCCCACAGCCATTCCTGAGAGGAGCCGGGGCACCCCACGGGAGAGGGAGCAGGAGCGCTCCCACCTTGGGTGCTAGGACCAGATTTAGGCTCCTGTTTTGCTTTGGCAGCCGTGTCAGGACTCTGAGCAGTGGTGGGGCTGTGTTGACCACAGTCCCATTTCGGAAAAACTCACCAAGATCCAGAGCTTGGAGAGATTTTCCGCATCTCCCAGCAGTGCCCAAAGCACATGTCAGGAGCAGGGCTCCAGCAGCAGCAGGCGAGCAAGGCCAGGCTGCGCAGCCATGAATATATTCATTATCAACCAGCACGAGCCTGGTGAGCTCCCTGCTCGCGGCTGGAGCTTGGCTGCACGAGGAGCCCCTCTAATGAGGATAATTGGGAGCCCCCCTGCTCCACCCCCGTGCCCTAATTGAAGCAGATGGAACTGCAAAAACAATGTCACTTCTAACCAGTTTGATCTTTCAGTTGGAAAACGGGACTATCTCGTTCTCCTGTTTAATCCCCTCGAGCTGGGGCTCCAGTGGGCTGGATGAAGGTGGAGCAGACCCTGGCACCGTGCGGGAGAGACTGGTGAGGCTGGAGAGCCCAACAGAGGCAGCTGGCCTCGAGGTCCATGGAGTGCTGCCCTCTTCGTCCCCTCTGCAGAGGCCAGACCATGACAAGACACATGGTGAGGCTGGCGAGGCAGCTGTGGGGGACCAGACCAGCCTTGTGCCTCTGCTGCAGCCCCGGCATCTCCCCGGCATCAACCCAGGAGAGCAAGAAGCAAAATGGCTTCTTGGGCCGCGGTGCTGGGGGAGGAGGGGATCAGTCACTTATTAAATGAATTAATCAGGGCTCAGCGTTTTCATTTTGAAGAGGCTGCTGGATTATCCTTGATTTCTGTGGCGCTGGATTTGAGGAGATCAGGAGGGGAAGGGGCGATTTCCAACACCTGCTCCCCGGGAGATTTTACGGCGGGGAAGTGGTTGGGTTTAACGTCTCCGCCGGCGCAGGCCACCGCACCACTCTCCAGAGCAGAGTTAAAGATGAATGGGGCAAATTGTTCCTCCTCCTGTCACATCTCCAGAGCGGAGACAAAACCTCTTTTGACTCAGGAAACAATGAGCTTATGTAAGAGCCAGCGGCCCACGGAAACCTCGCCGCAGCCCCGCACCATGCAGTGGGCCAGGGTCCACCCGGCTCTGCCCACATCCTGCTGCCATGAGACCCCTGGCCGGCCTTGGGGCAGCCCTCCCTCGGCTGCTGCCCACCTGCCTGGGCAGTTGTGGGTGTCACAGCCACGCCGAGTCCCACCAGTGACCCTTGGTGCCCCATGGACCGTCATGGATCCACCAGCCATGGCCCTGCCTGCTTTGCCTCCATGGGCGACTGCAGTAGTTCTGCCACACCTGAGTCTCCCTGTGGCTCCTGGGTGGGTCTGTCCCATTTCCAGCCCGTCGTGGCACCGGAAAAGGATGGAGCTGCACACCCAGCCTGGGAGTGGCCGTCAGGAGGGCACAGAGCATCCCACTGCCGCCCGCCTGGAACAACAGCCAGGAAGATGAAAAGTGCCATAAATTATTCACTCACAAAAGAGACGAGAAGGGGGAAGAAGGGGAGGAGGAAAGCCTGCGAGGAAGGGATACTTAATACAAATTAGAGAGACGGAGTGGGAATGGGGGCCCCATGGGGGGGCCACTGCTGGGTGTTAGTGCCACACTCATTAGGAGCAAAGGAGCAGCACCACAGGGCTCCCACACCCACGACCGGGTGCTGAGTGGCAGGAGAGGCCCTGGCCCCGCACCGCTCACACAGTCAGAGCACGGAGCCCATTTTCTCCAGGTCCTGCCCAGCGTTTGCCTCCAAGATGCACAAGAAAGAAAAAAGCAACGTGGCTGAGGGCCACAGTGCACTGGGGCTGGCCAGGTTCCAGTTAAGACGCTCTATTTCCTGTCTTCCTTCGCTAACGCAAACCTCGCTATGTCCCAGACAAAGTGTCCACCCTCCACACTCTCTCCCTGGGTCCCTGCCTCGATCAGAGCCCTTGACGAGCCAGACATCTGGCACGGCCGGACACAATGCGCATCTGCAGGGAGAGCTTGGCTGGACAAGGCAGCGCTGTGCGGCCGCCTCCCTGTCCCTTGCCATGAAAGGTGCCCCCCAGTGCCGTCTCTCCCCGGCTCCACTGCCCAGCCCGAGGGAGCAGCTCCCTCCGGCACCGGGATCTCACCGCACTGGACATCTTCCCATGCACCAAAGCTCGTCAGCTCCCGCTGCACAGAGCAGCCTTGTCACAAACACTCTCTGTCCCTCGGTTTTCCCCTCTCCTCCCAACCACTGTCCCTTCCCTCCCACTGCTGCTCCTCCAGCCACCTTGCAGCTCAAGGAATGCTTGAGCCAGGAACTGGCCCTTGCTCACACTGAAGAAGGAGGTGGCACAGACCAAGCCTCTCCTTGTGCCACTGCCGCTGGCAGCCACCCAGATCCTGCCACAGGGAGGGGACATGCCGTGGCCCAGTGCTGCCTGGGCACTGCCTCTCCCCATGCCAAACAAACGGGTTTGGTGGGTTTGGGCTGGATTCATGCTGAGCTGGGGCCTGCAGCACAGACCTACCCTACCACAGAGAGACCCTACTGTGCACCCCCAATCCTTTAGGGACTGTCCCTGAGCACTGTGGGGCTCACCCCGCTGTCCCCACTCACCCCTTTGGTTGGGAGTACTCAATTTGGAGAGGAAGGGAGGAGCACAGGTGGTGCTGGCTGTCCATAGCCTGGTGATCCTCTCTGCTCCAGATCAAGGAAGAGACCCCCAAAACTCTGCTCCATGCACCAGCAGGACGAACTGACTGACTCAGCAGTGCCTGCACCAGCCTTGAGAGAGCTGGAGCCGAGCTCAGTGTACCAGGCTGGGAAAGCCACCACAGCCTCACAGCGTCCCTGCTGCACTCCCCAGCCTGGCAGCAGGGAGGGACAACCTTCAAAGGACACCGAAAGGAGGGTGTTTATCACAGGCCAGGGCCTTTGCTTGGGAGGAGCAGATGTGCCCCTGGAAGAGGTGACAGGAATGGAGTCACCAGCCCAGACCGCTCAGGCGAGGCAGGGACGCATTTGTTGACTCCTACTGTGGAGCCAGCATGGCATGGGGACACCCTGCAGAAAGAGGAAATATATCACTAAGGAAAATGAGATAAGGTTGTGTCCAGCTGTAGTAAGGCCTGGCTGCTAGTCCTAGTCTTGTTTAGAGCTCAGGCTTTAGGGGGACAAAATTCAACACTGGTGCAAGAAGCCCTGAAAACACTGAGGATTTTGCAACCTGGGCTAAGCCAAGTGTCTTGGGGCTCACAGGCCACCTCCTACACCAGCCAGCCATCAGACAGCTGCCCCATGGTCTGCTGGGCTCCCCATGTGGCTTACAAAGGGTGTTTGTATTCACCTGGAGCAGGGCTGGGATGGCTGAGGAAAGCCCTGGGAGCTGTGTGATACCCGATGCTGCAGCAGTGACCCTGTGAGGGCACAGCGAGATGGGCACCATTGCCCCACGGTCGGGTGCCAGCTGTCAGAGGTGCAGCTGTGGAGTGGGACATCACTTGGGGATGGAGCCTGGCTTTTGGTCAGCACTTGGCAAGAGGCTGCTCCTCCCCAGAAAGTTCTGCTAGGCTGGTGGTTCAGGGGAGCTGGTGATGTGCAGCACATCGTGGGCATCTCATCAAGTGCCAGCAGTGTGACCCAGAGCTGTGGGATATGTGCCATACCAGCAGAGAGACTGCTGTGCTGGGGACAGCTCTATGCCATCCCTGACATCCCAGGGCAAGGTGTCCAGAGCACTGACATGCCCTACAAGCCCCTGGGACAGAATCCTGAAATAAAGCTTGCCCGCATGTCCTTGAGGTCCCTCCTTGTAGCATTCCTGAGAAATGTCCCCAACACCCAGAAGCCTCCCCAGCCAGCTGCCTCAAGGGATGCCCCCAAGAAGCGTGTGCCTTCACAGTTAAGTAGGTTAAGAAAGTCCTTTCTCCAAGGTCTGGATTAGCCACTGCTGCTCTGGGCGGAACAGACTCAGCAGGGACACTGCCAGTCAAGCGAGGACGGCACGTGGGGATCTCAGCGGAAGGGGATCAGTCCAACACGGTACCACGAAGCAACCCCATGTCCCCCATACAAGTTAAGCACACCATATACCCAGGAGTTTTCCCTGCTCTGCAAAAGAGGCTGAAGAGCAGCAAGCCCTGCCCATGGGCTGAGCACTGCTCCTGGGCAGTGGAGCAGGATGTACAGCCAGGGACAAGGCAAGGTGGATCCTATCAGTGTGCAAGACAGAGGGTCTTCTATATGAGTTCAAGCACTTTGCCATGTCACACACTGAGGTTTGGGGTCTGACTCCTGCTTTACTTTCAAGGGCACTGCACTGACCAGCAAGTCACAGCAGGCCTGGGGTTGAATACCCCAGCACCCCTCTGGTGGGATACCCCACTCAACGGCACACACCAGACCAAACTGGGAGGTTTGTAGTGCAGTGCTCACCTGTGGGAGCAGACAGGCTCTGAAGATGGACAGAGTCCAGCTCAAACTGGCACAGCAATGCAGCGCCAGGGCCTGGCACCTGCACTCAGATGGGAGTGGGCGTGGGATGCCTGCAGGAATGGAGACGGGACGGTGCAGCATTCAGGGTCCCTTTGCTCCCGATGTGTGCTGGCTCCCACAGACACATCCCTCCAGGATGTCCGGCACAACAGCTCCGCTTCAGCAGCAGAGTTTGTGTTGATCTCGCTGTCGCTTTGGGCAGCCGGCGGCTTCCTGCGGGCACGTACGCTGTGAGCAACATCCGACTGGGAAGGGATGTTGCCGGGAGCTTCACGTTTTCCGTGCTGGGGCCCGCAGGATGAGTAACAAAGGAAAATGGAAGGAGCGAGTGTGTGTGTGTTCAGTGTCGCTGCTCAGGGCTGGCCGGTGTGTCCTGCGTCCCACCGTGTGCCCACTGACCCAGGAGCAACCCCAGCTCTCCTGACAGTGCCTGCTCTGCCCGTCACCCACGGAAGTCTTTAGGTGTATTTTGCTCTCCCTGCAGTTCCAGGGCTGACACTGGTTGTAGCACGGCTCTACTGGCCCAAGGCTTCTGGGCACCCAGGGCAAAGAAGGTGCTGGCTTTTGTCCCAGCTGCTTTTTAGGCCTCTGAAGATTTAGCAGGTACCTGTTTATCAAAGCATGGGATAACAATTCCCTGCTCTCCTGCCTCTCTGGATTTCCAACCACTCTGCTCTATGCCACAGGAGAACACTTGCCACTCCCAGGCCTTGAAAAGACCTGAAGCTGGCGCTTTGGTCCTCTAAACAAGACATTTTTAACAAGCCTGTCAGACGATACTGCTCTCCTACTAGGCAACTCTTCATTAAAACTTTATACTTTAGCAAGCCTTTCACTGAAGACACACTCCAAGCATCACACCCGTCAAACAGCAGCAGGCAGGACCAATTTAGTAACTCAAAAGGTTTTCCTGAAGGCGGAGAGTATCCAGTCCTGAACAAACTCCCAACTGAAGGACATGGTGTGCAACCAGATCCCCCTGCAGTGCCAGGATGCCCGGAGTTGAGCCCAGCCTGGCTGCAGGGAATTTGTGGGGCTCGCTGCAGCATTGGCTGGAGCTCTGCAGGACTCCTGCAGGGCACAGGGGACAACTGAGCACAGGATATGTGGACAAACTTCCAGCTTGGGAGTACTTGGGCTGCCCCAGTGCAGGCACACTGCGCCAGCAGCTTGGCCAGCTGGGCTCCAAACAGGCCCCACACCTCATGTGGGCTGGTTACTCACATTTTTTGCACAGCCTTACCAAGCTCATGTGAACCCGTAAAACATATTTATTTCCAAAAAAAAAAAAGAGCTTTCCTAGGTTGAAAGAAGAGGAAACTGAAGAGTGGTCGACACTTTGATTGTGCACATTCCCTTCCTGACAGCAATAATCTGCTTTTCCTCTCACAACATGCTCCTCTGCTCCATGCTCCTTCTCTGCTCTGTGTTCCTCTCCTTTAACTACCCACTGCCTTCCTGGGCTGCTCCACGGTCCTTCTTCCCTTCCTGCTCTCTTGCGTGCTCCATTCCTGGTGGGGGCATTGGTTTGGCAGAGGGACTGACATGAGGCAGCATTAGTGTGTATTTAGAGCTCTGATACAGATCATGGACATTCACCACAGGCACAAAACCTCAGTCCATAAAATGCTTCTGAAGTGTGACAGCCTGGTGAAAATCACAATTCCTGGCTTTTTCTGTACGTGTCTCATTTATCACCCTGGGCTTGGCTTGCTTATTTTTTTGACACCATCACTTCTGATCCACCAAAGTCTACCAAGTTCAGCTGATGCCGACGCCAGGGACACTTGCATTCCTATGGGACTATTTCTGCTTTATTTCTTATCACTGAACCTTACAAAAGAAATTAAAGGAGCCAAGAAGAACCCCAAAGAGGACAACTGCTTCTGAAGGAAAACCACAGGGCATGAAAAATTGGAAGCAATTCCTAAGGGGGTGCAGAGAGAGAGAGAGAGAGGATTTAGATTTAGTGAGAACATCTTGATTTGCCTAAATACTTGAGTCCCTTATTAAATTACTGTCCTGTTGAATGATACTGTTCAGCGAAGGCATCAAAACTGTGTCACTCTAGATTGTAAATGAGACTTGGGAATTCAGTAGTGAGGGTAAGTCACAAGCCTGAAATGTCCCAACGGGAGAATGGCAAAGTTCAGGGGGTACAAAGAGACCTGGTTAGGCCGCAGGGATGAGAGGCTGGGCTTGTTGGGGTGGAGGCTGCAGCCTAGTCCTAAAGAGCCAAAAGCTTCTATGGAAGCAGCTGTGTCACCACCAAAACACTCTTCCTCCTGCTGAGACACAGCCCCCCTGGGGCCCTGGGCAAGCAGAAGTGCCTGTGCCCATCCCACCACTGGGACGCGGTGCCAAGCAGGCAGGTTTCACATCCTCACCAAGGCTGCCTGGCTCCGGCGCTGGGGCTGGCTGGCAAAAACCAGCGGTTTCCCAAAACTGCAGATTTGCAGTGGAAACTGAAGCATCACAAGTCACTGGACTGAAGAGAGTAGTGTCCCTGCTGTCCCTGAGACTGAAGAGAGCAGTGTCCCTGTTGCCCTTGCTGTCTCTACCATCCCTGCCACTGGCCACACCACCAGCTAAAAGCCACCCCAGGGAGACCTGCCAGCACAAAAGCCTTTTCTTTCCTTGGGGGTGGTTTTCCAGTCCCCTTTCTTAAAGCAGGACCAACCCAGCCTGAGTTGTTCCTCAAATTCCTCTGCTCCTTCCTGCACTGCCAGCAGCAGCCAGGCTGGGACAATGAGGGATTCAACCTCTTGAGCAAAAGCCAGTAACAGTCCAACCACCAAATCCTCCCAAGCATCACGGCGACGAACTCTGACCTGAACTCGTACTTCTACCACTTATTTACTTGCTCTTTTATTTTAAACTCGTATGTTTCACAGACGCAACACACCACCTCTCTTCACAAAACTCTTCCTCCCACCCAGCCCATGTGTGCTGCTTTCAGCCCTCCCAACCGCCTGCCCCAAGGGAGGAGACACCCACGTTCACCCCGCACAACATTGCTGTGGCTGCTGCAGATTATTCACAATTTCTTGCCCGGGGGATGCAAGACCTGTCAAAGGTGCAGCTTTCCAAGCAAAGAAAGCTGTGACTGTGCTGCAAAGCCTCGGCATCCTCCCTGTGTTCAGAACTAATAGTGCTCTCCTCATTACCTGGGAAGAGGACTTGGGGAACCAAGTCCCCCCCTCAGAAGGGGATTTAGTGACCCCTTTCTGGAGGAGCTGGGAGACAGCTCCAGGCACAAGGACCATTAGCTCTGAGCTGGACAGGGCCCCGGCTGAGCAGGAACCCAGAGGCTAAATGGGAAGGACTGGAAGCCGGTGCTGAGCTGATATGAAATCCATCCCACAGGTGGGACACCTGATCAGAAGGGACTGGTTAATGTTTAATAAGTCACAAAAACATCCTGTGGCAGAGGCGTGGGGCTCTTCCCGCCCGCCGGGGCACTCACCGTCCTCGTGGCCGTGCAGGTTCTGCGGGCTGCGCATGCTCTCGTCCTGGCTGGGGCTCAGGCTGGAGTTCAGGTGCTGGTCAGCTGAGATCCATGTGGAGTCGTTCATATCAAAGTCCTCGCTGCTCACCGACGTCTCATCCTGGAGGCAAGCAGGAAAGGGTTAACTCATGGAGCTACTTCCTTTCCTCCTTTCTCTGGCTTTAACATCTCCTCACCACACTCCTTCCCAAAAACAACTGCGTGGGCAGCTCTTGTCCCCCGCCCTGAGAAGCCTTGCTGGCCCCTTGGGCTCCCCAAGGCCACGGCGAGCAGCCCTTCCCTGTGCAGGGCGAGGTGGCTGCCCCAGCGGGGACCAGGGCTCTGCTTCCTGCCTGAAGACTTGCCTGAGCAATGGCACTGTCTCTAATTGAGGACAATTAGAAAGAGCTCACATCCTGTAGGAGCGGATGGCTGAGCCCTGGAGTTTACCCTTTAATCTCCATCCACCCCAGAGTGCTCCTGGCGAGGCAGCAGCGTGGGGGAGCTGAGGACAGGCAAGAAACAGCTCCATAAAACAACTTGGACTTTTCTGAGATCAAATCATCTGCTACACGAGGAATCACCAGAGGACTGGCAGCAGCAGGAGCAGCTTCTGGGGCATATGTGGACACAGGTATGGATCCCCAAAGATCTGCACTGCCTGATGCTGCAGAGGAGGCTCCTCCAGACCTCTCCAGAGGGATACTGCTTCTGTACCCTGATCAAAAATGACAACACACACCTTGGGAAGGGGCTGGGGGAGTGAGGTCCCCAGCGAGGCAAGGACACCCCAGCTCAGGCCAGGGACCCCAGCCAGCCGCCTGCTCCCCGACGATGGCATAGATGACATTCCTCTCTCCCACTTCTGCAGCTGAAAGGACATTTTCTCTCTCCCTCTCTCCCTTCTCACTAACCTTTACAGTACTTCGAGACACAGCCCTTGGATCGCTTCCAGCGCCGGAAAGGTCAGCCACAGGATTTCAAAACCATCATCATAAAGGCAGCACTGAGATCCTGAATGAGAGGAGGGGCTGCGGGACCTCCCCAGGCTGAACTCTCCCAGTGCAAAGCTTGGGAGGAAGCAGATACGTGTTCCCGTATGGACACGGTCCTGCTGGTGATCCCTTTATCTGCCTTCCTCTCCCTGCTCCCCTCCCAAAGCCAGGGGCACCGACAGCCCTGGGGTGCAGGGGAACACCGAAAATGTTTCCAGAACCGCTTTCAACTTTGCTTTCCTTTGATTGAAACATTTCAAAGGCTTGTAAACCTCTCTGCTCTTATTTTTTTTTCCCTCCCCCTGGTCCTGAGATAAAATACAATCCCCGCTCCCTTTCCGTGTAAGCAGTAATTGGCAGCACCCCTCCAACCTACGCCTGCGCCTCATAAAAACGGCCCTGTCTGGCTGCCGCTGGCTGATAGTTTTTATTGTGAACAAACAAATGTCTTTAAAGACAGGTTTGTGCTTTTCCTCCCAGCTCTTCGTCCCTGCAGACACATCTGCTGGCTCAGGGCTCGCGCCGCCCCCAGCCCGCTCCCTCCATGTGCCTCCCGGGGAGTTTCCTGGAATTTACGGCTTGTGAAACCCTGCACGCACCAAGGGACGGACTGCTGGACAGACGGACAGGGCTCAGCAGCCCCATGAATGCCCCCCACGGGGATAGCCTGACCCCAGACCTGCCAGGTGTCCCCGTGCAGCCCCCCTGCGCCCAGGTGGAGCTGAGCAGGAGAGCAGAAGGTAGGAACAGGCACGGCATCCCTGGCTCAGCACAGCTCCACTGCCACACCAGTCACAAAGCAATCCTGCCTCTCCAGAAACTCCATCTTGTACGTACAGGAACAGAACTGCAAAGGTCTCCCTGTTGCAAACTATAAATAGTCTCTTTATTGTAAGCATTTGCAGGGAGGCAGCCACCCTAATATCTGGCCTTCTTCACAAGGCTTACTCAAGATTACTGTCAGGCTTAAGAGACAAATGCAAATGCCAAGGTCCTTGCTGCCCACAGTCTCTCACCTGTCCGGTGAGGAGGAGGAGCCCTGGGAGCGACCCACGATGTTTTCAGGTTGTTCAGGCTCAGCTGCAGAGGAGATCCAGCCTCAGCACCCAAACCACAACCCGGGAGGCATCGCGTTCTCTGTGCACTCACGCATGGGGGAGAAGCAGTGACACGAAGGATGCCTCGCATGCACATGCGATGTAAAGTGCTTTATAAATGTGTACAATTCTCTCGAGGCGCAATAACATTCGCCTATTATTAGAAATACTCTGGCTATCAAACCAGAAACTGATAAGCTATAAATGACTCAAGTTAAACAAGGCTGTCACACGTTCACCAGACCAGGATTCAGCCACCAGCAGAAAGTCACCCCCTGCTTTCCAGCCAGAGCTTTCTGCTTTCCAGCACTAATACCCTTGGCCAAAATGCCAACAGGATGAACTTCCTGGCATCTCACAGCTCCCACTGCACAGCCCACCCCAAGGGAATGCAAAGCCAAACACGCAGGTGGCAGCAGGAGAACCCTTCCTGGCAGTGGGAACAGGGGAAAGAGTATCCACGGCCTGCTGGGTCTGGGCATCCACCCGGCTTTGCCCACACCACAGTGCCCCAGGAACTCCTTACATCTTTGTGCCTCTTTACTAAAGAAAAAGAAAAGCCCCAGCCTGAAGTGTGGCTCTGGACATCCCCATCACTCCAGCTCTGGCATCCTGCACTAGCCCTTGGCTGCATTCCTCACTGCTTGTCAGGACACCAGAGGCCACCAGCAAACTCCCGCCTCAGGACTACCCTCAGAGACCAAAGGCTGAGCACTGTGGCCTCCAAGTGCTGCCCGTGAACTGCTGGCACTGCCTCCTCATGCCAGGGACAACCCCAGGAACAGGAGGCCCCAGCAGCAGTGTCCAGAGCACCAGCTGCCCAGTCACAGCCCAGGAGCAGAGGGGCAGCAGCAAAGCACAAATCCAGCCTCAAAGCACAGGACACCAGAGCAGGATCAAAATTTCTGGCTAGGTGGGAGCTCTGAATCTCCCTGGACAGCAGTAACCTGGCTGAAGGCTGAGCCTTGCAGTGGGCTCCCCGTCCAGCCAAACAAGGAAGCATTTCTCAACAGCAGCAACAACCACGACTCGGAGCAATACGGTAAATCTAATCTACCCTTCCACCCTCTTTTGGCTTGCAAGTCAGGCAGCTCATTCTTTTTCCTCTCTGGGTTCTCAGGAGAATTCTCTCTGCTAATTTCTTCTTTCCTGTAAACAAACTTCAAATGAAACTTTCATTAGAAAACAGAATGCAATCCATTACCAGTGCCTGTCTCAGGACCTGCTGCCTTTTCCCCACTTCCACACCACTCGTGGCACAGATGGAAGTGCCAGTGGCACCCCAAGCAGCCAGCCCAGAGCCAAACCCTGAACCCCAGCACTGCTGCTGCCGCCCTCCTCCTTCCTGCTTTTCCCAGCTCTCCGGAGAGATCTCCTCACCCCGCAGTAAAGTCCCATCGCTTTGTTTCCAATGTTCAAGGGACTGAGCGATCAAGGGTCAGGCACCAGAGCTCCTCTCTGCAAGGGGAAGTCGGATCCTGCTGCTGCGCTCACAGGGCACACCCAAACAAGGGAGCAGGGCTCCCGGCACCGCTCAGGGTTTGGAAAACAAAATCCTTGCTTCTCTCCTTATCTACAGTCCAACATTCACAGCTGCTCTACAGACATTCACAGCCAATATTTTCTACCCAGCAGAGGCAGACACTCACATGTGCAGGGCTCACACTCCACATTTCTGTCCCACTTTCCATTCACGATCTTCAAGCACTGTGCCTGCAAGCATCCGCTGAGCTTCTCAACTTCGCTCTGAGTTAGAAAACTACTCCTTCTATTAAAGAGCTGGAAACCCCGGGTACTGACAGCCACCCTGGCTGGTCCAAGAACACAGCGAGTCGCTGGCAGATCCAGGAACCCAATCAAGCCCTCCGGACTGCGAGGCTGTAATTGCTAGACAATGTCTCTTCACCAAAGCTCTTCTTCCTGGAGAACAACCTCCCACAGCACGGGCTGGAGCAGGGCAGGGGGGGAAGCTACTCTTATAACCTCGTAAATATATGCAAGACTATCGGTAACCTGCTTATTTTACAGCCAGGCTCAGTTTCTCGGGGACTGCCTTGCAATCTCTCTCCAGTCATTTACATGCTGTGCCTCACGTTTAATATTCCAAGCTCCGAGTCTCAGGACGGTTTATTTTCTCTCTTTAAGTCCTTTTATTTTAAAACATGTCCTTTCACGCCACAGCCTACTATCCCGATGGGATTTCCTTCCGCGGAGCAGGAACCGAGGCTGTGTGCCGTGCAACCTCCCCAGCACACAGCCACGCTCAGCTTCCCACCAGAACCAGCCGTGTTTTTAGAATCAACAAAAGGCAACGCGTGACTGCCAGCCTCCAGAGCCGCTCCGCTGCCACGCCGGTGCCGTGCACGACCTGCCCGGCACAGGCAGTCCCCAGACCTGCCAAACCTGGCCAGGGCACAGCACCTCGCGCCGTGACCCACGGCAGCGGCACGCAGGGACGAGCTCTCAGGAAGGCAGCCTCATCTCCGTCTCAGCCACTGTTTAAACCCAGCCCTCTGAGCATGCCAAGAAGGTATTGAACCAGATTTGACCCTAACTTAACCAGTTCAGCGCAGAGAAAGGCTTACTAATGGAAGATAAAACACTCCGGGTCAAAGATTGGTACTGCAGCCACAAATACTGTGGTGGTCATCGCTTCAAAGACCCGAGAAGCCTCACAGCACACGGGTGTACGCGGGCTGTGGCGGCGGTGAGCTGTGACTGCGCTGCCTACTCGTGTGTACAATTCCCACACCAAAGAGAACATCCCCGGCGCTCTTTGTCAGGTCACTTACGTCCTTATTTGCCGCGATTTCTGCTGATTTCTACGGGACCCGGCAAAACCCGAGTAATTTGTTAGTTGCCGAAAATGGGCAAAACAGTTAATTTAAACGGCAAACGGCAAATGGAAGAGGAAGGGAAGCTCATCCCCTTCTCCCCCTCCCCCTTCTCTAAGAGCTCTTCTTCTGGGAACCCCCCGAGCATTCCCACAGCCCCGAGGCGCGGGGAGCTGCCAGGGCGGGGGGCGGCCCCGCAGCCCCTTCCCAGAGCCGCTGCCCCGTTCCTGCTGTTCAGCGGGGAGGTGCTGAACGCGGGGCAGGGGGGACCGGGCTGCACGACTCCCACCACCACCCTGGAGCCCCGCACCTGCCTCCCCCGCACCTGAACTTGCTCGCGAGGCGTTTGCTTTTCCATGCGAGGTGGGGACGGTGCCTGATACCGCGCGGTATGAAAGGGCACTTTGCTCTTCCCCCAGCACCGGGAAGCGAGTGTCGCGGGGGGGGACGGACCCGGTTTTGGACGCGGTGGCCAAGAGGAGCAGCCCTGTGGGCTGAGCAGCCGGGGGTCCCCGTGTCCCCACCCTCCCCGACGGCCTCGGGACCCCGGTGGGACGCGGTTCCCACGCGTGTGTCCCCGCAGCAGCGAGGTGCGAGGCGCTGGGCGAGAGTCCCCGTCCTACCCCCGCCCGCAGGTAAATAGATACACCCGCGATGGAGCCCTGCCCGCGCGTGTGCGGGGCTCAGCGTGCGGCGAGGATTGACACGTAAGTAGGGCTTTACCTCCAGGGAGGCGGCTATTTCCAGCACAATCCCCGCCCGGGGCCGGGGCTGGTGGTGATGGCGGCGCGGGGACGGTGCCCGGGGATGGCCGGGGACGGAGCGCTCCCGCCGCCGCCTCCTCCCACTTTCTTCGGCGCTTTTGTGCTCTTCCGGGCGCGGGGGAGCCGCACCGGGCACGGGGAAGGACGCGCCGCCCTCCCCCCA
>VZRQ01007825.1:14111-35643 GCA_013397975.1 Machaerirhynchus nigripectus | reverse complement strand
CACCGGGCCGGGCGCGGCGGGGGGCGCGGAGCCGCGCCTGGAAGAGCACATTGTGGAGGGCCGGGAGGGCCCTTCCCCGGGAGGAGACAATGTCCAGGGCCGGGCGCCTGCTGGAGAGCGCGAGAATGCGCGGCCGGGGCACGGTACGGATCGGTTCGGATCGGCCGGGAGGGCCGCTGCCCGCCCGGGCATCCTCCGCTCCGCACGGCCCGGGGGGCTGCAGCCGATCCGGGGACCCTCCGCTCAGCACAGCACCTGGGGCTGCCGCCCGTCACGGCCCGGCCCGGGGAACCTCTACCCCCCCGGCTCGGTGCAGCCCCGGGAGCTCTGTCCCTGGGTCCGCCCGTGCGCGGGTGCAAGTGCGGGGCCCCTGCAGCGAATCCCGGGCGCGGCGGGTCCCGCAGCCCCTTCCCCACGCGGTGGGTGCCGCGGTGCCGAATCCTTTTGTTCCCGATGATTCTCCCTCGCTCCGCGGGAGCAGAAGGACCCCGCGCTGCCGGCAGCACCATCACCCACCGCCGCAGCCTCGGAACGCTGGAGCAGGGTTGTTGGGAGACCAGCGGCTTGCCCAGCACAGCCCGGGGCAGGGCACCGGGTGCCAGATCCCTGGGAGCATGGGGATGCTGCGCCCCAGCTCTGGCAGGGCAGCGCTGGGGGTCCCGGCATCCCCCAGGCTGGTACCCACTCACAAGCTGGGCTCCGAGGGCAGTGGGTCAATGACCTCTGTCCTAGATGGCATCACCATGATAGAATGGTGATCCCCATCACAGTGATGGGTGCCAACATTGCAGCATCCTCCTCCCCAGCCCACCTCATGTTTCACTATTTAATGGTACAAAGGAAATGGTTTATCAAATAAACCAAGTGTGGAGGTTCGGTGTGGAGCCTGCGGTAGGCCGGTGCCAGAAATGGTGCCAGAGCCAGGATGGGAACTGCCAGGTTTGGGTTTATGGCTTGTTAGTGTGGAAGTCCAATTATGATGTTATCTGTTCCAGCATTAACTAGCTCACTGCCAGGGAAGCATGCAAGGGAAGAGGATGGCTCAGGAAGATCTGAGGCCAGAGGTGAAAATGGGCATCACTCAGTACTACATTTCCATCTCCTCCAGTCTGATCACAGAGCCAGAGGGTGAAAGGTGAGAGCAGAGGCCTGGGGGCTTTCCGCAGGAAGGCGGATGGCTGGGAGGGCAGCGGGCTGTGAGACCCCAGCCACAGGGCCTTCTCTGCACTCCCAGCTCCATGGCTGCTGCTCCTCCCTGAAGCTAAAATAAAATCCTGACCATTTAAGGTGAACAGGAGCCTTGCTGAGAACCTCAGCAGAGCGGGCTTTAACCCCTTCCCATTGCTGGGCTTTGTTTACTCTTTGCACTTCCTTTGGCTTCAAGCTAGACTGGCTTAAAGCTGTTTGGGAAAGCACATCCCCTGGGACCGAAGTGCCTGCCCCTCTGTTTGGTGAGCTTGCAGAGGACACAAACCTGACAGGATGCGAGTTTGAAGCACAGTCACTATTCCGTGCTGCCTCACCATGTGGACACTCTTATTTTATACTAAGTGCCTTTGTGTGGGTTAGCTTAATCCACTTTGGAAATGGATTAACCTAAATTTCACATCGGCAAACTTAGTGTGGAACAGCCGGGTCCACACAGGGAGTGAGGGAGGAAGAGCCATTCAGCAAGAGCTGCTGGGCAGGAGCTGTTCCCTGTGCAGGAGAGGGGTCCTGACCCCAAGGGGGGGTCACCGCCGTTACAAGTGGGGTCATGAGCCCGACAGAAATGCAATTGTTTGTGCCAGCGCGCGGGGTCACGAGGCTGGCAGAAGTGGGGCTCACCAGCGGAAGAGGGGCTGCCTCCAGAAACAGCCAGGGAAGCTCTGGGAAACTGCCCACCAAGTGCCTTTCTAGTGGGTATTTTTCGGATTCAAATTGTCTAGGGGGAAATAACTGGCAATTAGATATAGAATTGGTAATAATCATTTATCGAGTTGTCAGGAACAGGGGTAAGTGCCTTACGAGATTACACATTAAAAGAACTCACACCGTAACAAACCAGTGCTGCTGTTACTGTATCATATATATAATATACATCAAATATATTATTTATAAGTCGCTTCCTTCACTCTCCCCTCACAATGTGTTCCTTACCTCTGGTACCTGCCAGCCCCTTCACATGGACACAGATCTGCCCATGCAGAGAGCCTGGGGCTCCCTGTCTGACTGTGCTGGTCCAGCAGGGTCCTGCTGGATGCCACCAGAGCTGAGCTGCAGGTCCTGGGAAGAGCCAAGTCCCATCTGTGACAGCACCCACACCACAGAGCCTGCCTGAGCACCATGCAGTGATGCTTCCAAGGGCATCGCTAGTGATGACCTGACCTCATCTGTTGTCATTTCCTAAGGCAAGGCTCCACAAGAATACCAGGGCTGCTGTCAAACCCAGGAATAAACGACATTTAAGGCGCTGCAGGAGCTTAATTGAATGGTTGTGGTGCTGTGGATTGTGGGCACAGGGATGTAGTGGTGGGAGCAGGGACTGCAGGCTCTGGCCATCACGCCAGAGGAGTCACTGACTCATGGACGACCTTGTGCGAGTCACTTGATGTTCTTGTGCCTCTGAAAAGTAGGTTAAATAACAAACGGGACCTCCTGCATTGGGTCCTCTGTGACCATCAAACTCTGCTGAGGAATAAGCAGTGAAATGCGAATCTCTCGGGGGCGAGGCCCATAAGGAAACGGGCAGGAGGGACCAAAGGAGGGCATGGCATGAGGGGCAGACACAGCTTCTATCAACACTGTACTTTATCTGCCATCCAGAGCAGAGTCAGGGAAAAAAAAGGAAAGTAAAGATTTGGGAAACTTCATTATAGACCAGGTTCCTTGTGGGCTGAGGGCTCTATTCCCACTTCATCCTGGTCACCCCTTCCGCAGAAGCAGCAGCAGTTAGCATCTGGCATGGGTATGAGTAAAAGGGGTTTATTTTCTCCCAGGAGCCAAGATCAAGAGAAGGAAAGGAAATACAGCTCCTTACTTCACAGGGCACACCAGTCACTGCCAAACACAGGAGCAGGAAAGGAGTTGTTTCTGTGGGTAGAATTGTCTCATTCTGGAGTACAAATAGGTGTTTGAAGGTCCCTGACAGTGAAATATCCCCTAAGATTCCTTTCCACAACCCAAATCCACAGCCCTGGCAGCGATGTCTGCACTGCTCTATACAGTGAGGATGACCCTCACACCCTTATCTCTTGGCCCCTCAAATCAGAATTGAGTAACCACAAACGGAACCCCCATTAAACCATTTTTGGCCATTCTCAAGCCATTCTACATGATTCAGAATCCATCCTTGTGAGTAAAACTGACTCCTCAGCTCCTTCTCCACACACACGACTCCTGGTGTGGGTGTGAGGGGTCTGTGCAAGCAGACAAGGTGCAAACCTGCCCGCGCAGGTTGAACAGCAACAGAAACAAAAGCAAGCACACAATTCAAGGTTAAAAAGCTGAACCACACAGCTTCATCTTCTGTAATAACGGAAATCATTAATAACAGTTTGCGCTCTCAAAGTAGTTGCCATCCAAGCTCTTGAAGAGCTTTATTAGTGAGCAAGACCTCAGAAGTCTCTCTAAGGTATTATCCCCTTTTTAAAGGGAGAAGGCAATTAAGAAACAGCCATTTGTGTGACTTGATCAAAGTCAATGTACAGCACGTCAGCACCTGAGCTTTGAGATGATGCAGAACAGCCCACTATGCACAGCTTTCCACAGGAACAGGACAGATCCAACTGGATCCATGCGACTACTCCATGGATGTTGCAATAGTGTTTTCATCACTCTGAGGCTGACATCTTTACTTTTTCCCCTGGGAATGTTTCCCAGCCCCACTTTACAGGCCCTGAACCAAAACCTTGTTTCCAGTTCTACTGGAAACATCTGCCTTTGATGCTGGTTAACACACAAGGGAATGGGCAGCAGCTCTCCTTACCAAACAGGGTATGTACTGGGAAGAAATGAGGAATTAAAGGGAGGTAGTGTGGCTCCTGGCCCTACTTACTCAGTGTTCCCAGACACAAGCTCCTGCAGCTTGGCTCTAGCAGGCTTCTGAGACCAGATAATGGGCACCAGGATAGGTGCCTGTAGTGGAGAGAGATCAGTCCCAATTCCCCGTGGGTGGATCTGCATGACAACCACAGCTCCACCAAGAGCCAGAGAAACTTCTAAACATCCTGCAGCCACTTCTTCAGGACCTTAGCTGAGCTGCCCAACACCACAGGGAAGTGAAGAGAGAGTGGGGAAGGGACCACCAGTGCACAAGAATGGACTGGAGCTGTCACATGCAGCAACTAAATACACCTGAGCAGTTCAGGGGGGTGAATTGTCCCCAGCACCACTGGAAACAGGAAATGTCACCTCCTTTCTTATAGAGAATAGCATGATTAGCCGCAAAACAGCAAAGAGTCAGAGCCTGGGCATCACTTCTCACTTGAAGGCAAGAGCTGCAGTGGCAGGACCGACCCCAGCCAGCCCACGTTGGTCTCACACTGTTTGCTCACAGCACACGTCACACTGAACAAACACAGAGCTCACCTGCAACACTGGGAAAAGTACTGACAGATCCACACAGCGGGAAATAAAAGCTCCCAAGTTTTTACTAGCTGGGAACGTCAGAGTTAATTCCCAGTAACAAAAATGAGTTGCCCTTCACTGAAAGGGACCCATTCACACCAGGGTGAAACCAGGCTAAATGGATTGGTCATCTGACCTCCTGCATCTCATGAGTCGTTAGGCCAAGGATGAAAGTTTTGCTAAAGCATCTTTGCCAGTAAAGAACGCTGGTGTGACAGCTGGACCTGGCTTTGCCTGGACTAACTCTGTCGTTAAGAGCAGATCCAAAGTTTCCCGGCTCCCGGCGGCAGAAGCTCTGTCCCCACTAGAGGGCTGTGCTGCCGAGCCCGCCGAGCAGCGAGGAAATCTGTTTCTAACTCGGTGTCTCGCTGTGCCTACGGCCAGTGGTCTCTTCTAAGCCTAAGGATGCGTTTCGGGAACTTCTCTGGTGCTCAAAAACGACTTAAAAATTAGCAGCAGGAAAAAAAGGTCTTCTCAAACCAAGACGAAGCCTCTTGAATGAGAGCTAGCTCATCAAGTTGTTCTAAAGGTATTTATTCCCGGAGATGTTTAACACCCTCTTTAATGGACTGGGAAGTACCTTATCATCCTCATGTGATGCAAACGCATCATCCCACTTCCTTTCAAGTACTGCCTGCTTCTGCCTTCCTCACCTCTGCGAACACAGCCAGCCTTTCTTCAGGATGCCTTCATGAAACACTCAAGACAGCTAAATCCAGGTCCCAGGGCTCGCCCAGCAGCTGCCAGCTCTGCCCAATTTGCTCCTGGTCTCTGGACTATGTGAAAAGAGATGTCTGCAATTCTCACTACTGAACTTACAGACTGAAGATAAAAACCCAGTGTGCCCTCCTCTGCTGCTGCAGGCTCCCCTCCCTGCCTTCTGCACCCTCAGGGCTGGCTGGAGATGGCTCCAAAGTAGAAGGAAGCAAGTGAGCTGCCAGGGGAAGATGCATCTTAGCTGCTCTCAGAGCCTCTGAGACACTGAAATGAGCAAGCACAGTAATAGGTAGACCAGGGAAAAAGGAGAGTGGAAGGAGGAGGAATTCACATTGCCAACCAGCCTCTGGTCATGAGGCTCCGTGAGCTCTCGAATCCTGCAGAGGCTTGATCCTCACCAGCACCAGACAAGACCAATTCCATGTACATCGGCGGGATTTAAGCCCCTGAGCCCCCCTTCCAGGATTATCCATCTTTCTGAGCTAAAACATTGCTTGAAATAGTGTTCTGAAAACCACCTCACATCCACGCACCATCACACACTCCAGGCTTACAGGGAAATTACTGGATGGATGGAATGTGTGATGGTGCAGGACAAGGCTCTGTCCCTCTCAAACACAAGTCAGTGCAGCAAAGCCATAGCAACAAGAAAAACACTCTTCTTATTTCCCATCCAAGAGCAGGTCCTGCCATTCACTGATTGCATGACCTTCTGCCAGCAGCCATTGAAGCAATCTTTGAAAACGTTTCTGTATCATTTAAACTTGGTTACTCGGCCCTGGACTGTTTCTGCCAAGGTAGCAGCAACAATTCCGGAGCAGAGAGAGAGCACCTGGTATTTCAGTGCTGGGATTTGTCCTCTTAAAATCTTCCTATTCCTCCTGTCACCAGTGGAAACCCTGCCCAACAGTGGCATAAAAAATAAATCCAAGGCCGAGGTTGAGTAACACAAAAGATTGTCTGAAAAATGAATGCAATAGAATAACCAATCATTTAAAAATGCTAATATTTAGCATTTGAAAATGAGGCAGAAGGATCACTATAGATAAATATCAAATATCTTTTCATTCTGTTCTGCTGCTAGATTGGGAAGGTCAGCAGTTCAGAGATGCTTTAATGCCTTGGTAGATACCATGAAATGGGGCTAATTCAGCACTCTGGAAAGGGTAAGGGGCCTGAGCTTTTTCACACATGTGAGAACTGGTAAAAAATGGGAGTAAAGGAAGATTCCCATCCCAGAAGAACCTGCATGTCCTACTGAACCCAATATAAGCAACGCGGGTTTCTGCTGTTTTCCACTGAGCCAGCACAGATGTTTTGACTACAAGAAATATATAGAAATATATTCTGTAGCAACTCCTCATTTTGTGAGCAACCATGTAAAGAGCTTCTCTTCTGACAGTTTTTTGTCCCTAAGCAGAGATAAAATGCTTTCTTTAAGGTTCTTCTGGCTGTGCTTCCTTCTGCAGACACTGGTGCCCTAATACTGATGTGCTTAGCAGCACTAATAGATGACACTTACATGCACTTTTTTTCCCCCTGAATAATGAAGTTAAAAGGCCACTTTGGCATAAATTCACTCATTGTTACCCTAAGTGAAGCGAGTTTCTCCTGGTGCTGCTGCATACAAATAATTGCTTTTGGCCAAAGCCAAGGGAAACACGAGTCCATTGCTTAATTTATTTCTATTAACACCATCAAATGTTAGTGAGAGGAAGGCAGCAAAGTAGCACGATGGCAGCGCTCAGTGAGAGCAGCCTGGACATGCTGGTAGATAAAAACCTTGCAGGGGATATCTGTGTAGTGCGAATTTTAAAAGCAGGTTGCATTTTCTGCCTGTTCTGCGTTTGCATAAAAGTCAGAATTATTTCTACTGTCTTGCTCAGTTAGCAAACTCCAAAAGGACTCCAAAAGCTGCAGCACCTGAACTGTGAAACCCTAACCCTAAGCCTGGGGAAGGGAGAGCAGCAGCCTGTGTCACACAGCCCGTGTCACACAGCCTGTGTTCCATGGACCATGCTCCACACAGACTGCCAGGTTCCTCCAGGGAAAAAGGATGGCACGGTTGTCTTCCCAGTGCAAAGTATGAAGAAGAATAAAACTAGCAGGGGAATGCTTGTGGAGGGAACTGAACCCTGTTATTGGCATTATTACACACATTTTCTTCAGGTAGCCTCAGCATTAGCAGCTCCAGGTCCAGCCACAGCTGCCTCAGCAGTGTGGCACTTGTTTTCACTCAAGTTGCACCAGGGGAGGTTTATGTTGAATTAGGAAAAATTTCTTCACCAGTGGGGTTGTCCAGCCCTGAAACAGGCTGCCCACCATCCTGGGAGAGATTTAAACCATGTAGATGTGGCACTTGGGGACATGGTTTCATGGTGGACTTGGCAGTGCTGGGGGAACGGTTGAACTCAATGACCTTGAAGATCTTTTCAACCTAAATAATTCTATTGATTCCCCAGGGGAAGCTGGGGAATGTCCCATGTCAGAAGAGACAGCACTCAAATCCTGCTGGATTTTCCCCAGCAGGTCCAACCATCTGAATCCTCTGCAGACTTTTGTCATGATGTAAAGTTTTAACGCTTCAGAAGTCTGAGCAATAGGAGTGATCTTTTGTTATTTTACTCTCAGGAATCAGTTTCAGTAACACAGGGAACAGCAAATTTTACTTCTTCCAAACAGGTTTTTCCCTTGGCTGGTACGGCTTGCAAAGCTTTGAAAGCTGCACTGCAATGTAACGACAGGAGCACGGGAGAAGGAAAACTTTAGAGGCAGGGAATAACATCAAACCATTTGATTTATGATCTAAACCAACAACTGCTGGTTGCCTCAGCTGGTCCCTTTTTGTTCCCGCATGACATACGCTTCTATTCCACTCCCTGCAAGCTTCAGGAGTATTCATGTTAGCAGCACGTTATATCGATCTAGTGACAGTTCCAATGCAAACTGCTGCACCAAAATTCAGGCTATAAACTCTAAATTACCAACCAAAGTTCTCAAAACAAGCATCCCTAAGCAGGCAGCTCCAAAACTCAAGATCCACTACTGAAACGTGCCAGCTTCTGGGTGGTTTGTTTATCCTGGGAATAAAATCAAACTGCAAGGCCAGTTTTCTACCTGTAGAAACTGGGTATAGGAGTTTAATGAAGCTTTATAGCACACTTCCCTTGAGCAGCTTCAGAGCCAAGAGGAACTGGTTGAAAATGCATAAATGGTGACAAGTCAAACCACTCAGTCCTCTGTACGCAGCAAGCTTAACTTGAAACAACCACCTCAAATGCTGAAAAGCACAGCCAGCTTTCATGGCCCCTGAGTCCCTGACCTTGGTGAAGAACAGGATTAGAGTGTCTGCCACACCATGCCACTCTGCCAGGAGCTGCACCAAGACCCAGCAAACACTACACAACCCAAAGGTGGTTGGAACATGTTGGCCTGCTTATCCAGAAGTGGTCCCAAAGTAGCAATCAGATGGCACAAAGGGGCACACACTCCACGTCCCCAGCCCAGTTCGGCCCAGTCCAGTTCAGCCCAGCTGCTCACCAAATTGTCCACAGTTCTACTGCCCGACCCATCATGAGCACAAAACCTGGCACATCAGCCTTTCACCTTGCAAAGCCTAAAACAAATCCTGAAACTCACTCAAGTGTCAAACAAGTGCAAAGGAAAAAGCTCTGAGACACAGAGGTGCTTCCCACCAGATGCCATTTTGTCCTCCAGCAAGAAGGTTTCACAATAGAAGTGATGGAGGAGCTCGGTATCCCTCCAGCAAACCCACACTTGGCACTTTGCACCCTGGCAGTGATGCTCTAACCCACACCCCTTTAGGAAGCTGTTGGATAAAAGCCCCCATCGGGTGCTCAGGCTCCCAGCAATGTTTTCCACCACAGCACCATGCAAACGCTGTCACATCTTGCCGCTGGCAGCAATGTGTGAAATCAGGTTCAGGTTTCAGTGTGCTGGAAAGAAAATCCAGCACTGGCTTCCAGTGCAGATTGTGGGGAGCAAGTAAAACATACTTTTCTTTTTATAGACTGTTTCCATGGTGCACAGAGGTTCCCATAGCTAATTCTGCAGCTGCAGAACTTCACAAAATTGCACAGCCTGGGTATAATCCTGTGGCAGAGTGCCCCATACATCCCCAAAGCAAAATCCAGTGGCTTAACACTGTCACCAAACAACGGTGTCGTGTCCCACTTTGACGTGAGAGCGCAGTGGCTGCAGCTGAACCCCCTCAAGTTGCTGAGCAGTTTAAGAGAGCCCCAGAGCAACCAAAGCCAGGTCGAGGCTTCAGACCCCATCTGCTAAAGCTCCCAGACATCAGTGGGAGATAAACAAATTACCACTTGCCAAATTTATTTTTAAAACATTTTCTTAGAAGAACCATGTGTCTAAAGAACAAGCAGACTGTTATGAGCAGTAACTTAATCAACCCCATCTCTCCCTCTCTCCACTGGCACGACTCTGAAGCAGCCCAGTTTGCTTCCCCTGAGCCAGGAGATCCAGGATGCACTGCACCCCAACTTCCATGCACCAGCACTTGCTCTGGTTGGTCAGAGCCCAACCAGGTCGGACAAACCAGCCATTCCCAAAAACATCCTCCCAGAATCAATGTGCCCGGCACCATTGCTCTGTTCAGCCCCTCGGCTCAGGCAGATCCCGGCGTGTCGCTCACCTGCTCCTGGGAATTCATCACCCGCAGCTTCATCTGCTTCAGGTAAGTCGAGGTGAGGGGCATGTTGTAGTCAATGATCCCAGAAACCAAGGAGGAAGGTGGCTCGCTCTCTGAGGAACAGAGGAAAAGCTTTGCTTAGATGAGGGACCTGCAGTATGTTCTCGTAACTGTTACACAGGGGTGTTCAGGAGAACTTCAAATCCCTGGCAAGAACTGCCTGCTGAGAGAAGGTTCCTCTAAGAACATGACCCCACCAAGAATATAATTACAGAACAGATGTTGTCTTGGGAAAAAAAAAAAAAAAGAAAACAAGCACTGCTGTCACCTGTGAAAAAAACTACACATAGTGTATAATTTTTCAGTGTCCCCCAAACTAGAGGAGGAAGCTGAGCCTTGCTGAAGCCTCAGAGACGCTTCCATGCACATGGGATTTATGCAGGGGGTGATGAACAAGGATCTATTTGCAGCTTGCTTCAGCACTGCAAAGTCTTGCCAATTTTGCCGGGATTCCCTCAGGTAGGAGTTAACATTAAGGCAAATGTATTAAGTATCTCTATCTGTTGATGAAGATTATTTTTAACATCCTCATTAAAACACAAACTTAATTTTAGAGATCTTTAATTTAAATTGTTCCTGTTGATTCCTCTGGCTGCATCACACTGAGCTCTAGAGATGGCTCCAGGTTTGGATGCTCCTGCAAATTTCTCTGTCTGGCCAGGCCAAGGGTCCCCACAAAGCAAATTCTCAGTGATTTCTCTGAATTCTCAAAGACTTGTCTGCTCTGCCACCACCACTGTGGATCCTGCAGGACATAGAACATGAAGGCTGCTGCAATGATCTGTTCTAACACTGAATTTGCAGGCTCATGCAGTGAGTTTGTCCAGGAGGAAAGCTGCCATTGTCCACAGGGATGGCTGATGGCTACAAGCAGGATTCTTTGCCCTCAGCAGAGGCAAATGCAAGTTTGGAGAATTAATCCAGCCTTCCAGCACGTGCTGAAGGGATGTGTGGTATCCACTGGACAGGGAGCTTAAGCAGCAATGGGGGAAGAAGGATTCCCAGGAGCTGAAGGTGAACTGATGGTAGGAGATTTCCATTCCTGGTTCTGAATCTCCCTGGCTGCCTTGCATTTTCTGGGGTCACTGGTTTCACAGGCACGTGTGACAGAGCCCCTTGAAAAAGAGCCTTCACAAAATGTTTTACAGCACCTCAGAAAAGCCATCAACCCAATTCTAATGGGCCTGCTTCTCAGAAATGCTGAGTGTCAAAAAATCCTGTCGAAACTCAGCAGACCTGAAGATGCTCCGCACCTCTGGAAACACCACCTCTGTCATGTCTGATTAAGAAATTACCTGACCCCAAAACTGTCTGTAATTGACTTAAAAATCACATAGGTTTTTGTAAATCTTCTCTATCAAGACACTGACTGGGTCCACGGAAATACAATGCTCCTGGGCAGATGGAGCATTCCTGCCTGTAGCTGCAGGGAAGGGTGGCTAGTGCCACTCAAGCCATCAACTTGCCCAAATATGAAGGTCCAAAGCTTTAGGAGGCTTGTAAACTGATTCCTCCATATTTTCTCATGGCTGTGTGTCAGCAGTCTCTGTCAGGCTTTGACCTACAGAGTAGGAGCACTTCTATGCCTCTATATATTAAACAACCCAAATAAACCCTTATTCTGCTGTGCAAGGATGCTGTGCTGTGATGAAAAGATGCTAAAATCCCAGTGCAAGGGGAGCTTTTCACAGGAACAACACCTGCCACCTCCCCCAGCTGGCTGAGTCCCTAAGAGTTTAGGAAAGCATTTGCTAAGAGTAACACAGAGCGAGTGAAGCACAGGCATGGGTGAGGTGAGTGTTTGGGATCTCTGAGGATGATAAGTTGCTCTCCTGCCATTCCCCACTCCACCGCTCAGCGCTGCAGAGATGAATGAAGCTGAACAGGAGCAGCTCAGCAACTTCAGATGGGGAGGAAGAGGGAGGTAAGTGATCTTTTAGTGCTTAGATTCTGCCTGAAACCATCCCGATGTAAATTTAGAACAATCGACACATACGGGTTTGAGCCCAAGAAATCAAACCTTTTTTTTTTTCCTTTTTCTAAGTTATCTGGAAAATAAAGAAAACCTTTGTTTTAAAAGGCCTGGGGGGCTCCACAGGAACAATCCTCACGTCCTATGTCACAAGAGGAAGCTCCTGGAATCCTTTAGCTCATTTTTCAGTTATCTCTATCACATGTTGGACACACAGATGGATCAGGCAGAAATGGTTTTGACCCTAGCTCCACATTTTTATCACTCCACCGGAATTACTCCTAATTTAATAACACTGTGAAGAGATTCCAGTGAAGTCCAGTGACATTCAAACTTTCCCACAAGCAAGACAATTTGCTTTTATGAATGATGTGGGTGCCCTGCAGGGTTTGATGTCAGATATGTTTAATTAGGGATTTTTGTGATCACAAATTAAATGTGTTCAGATTTGTTTCACGGAGAAGAGAAGTGGGAAGAGATGGGAATGACTCAAATTTTGTCATCTTACTGAGTTAAACTTTACCTGTATATGCCTGTATGTGTGTACGCCTGTGCATACACCTCAGTAATTCTTCTATGACCCCAGTGGTTTTTTTAGGTGATTCGCTCCTGATAAATTCCTGAATACGTGTTAGTGAAATCAGACACCCTTCCCCAGTAAAAGTAACCTTATCTATCTACTCAATGCATTTTCACATGTACTTAGTCACTATTTAGGTGCTATTCAAGCAGAGAAGCACTTCTGTCCTTTCATTCCTGGAGGGTAAGTAAGACTTTTTATCTGTGGGGTCCTTTGTATTCCTGATTGATTTATTTTTAAGAAAACTGCTAAGGGGAGAAGCTTTATGAAAATATTCAATAATTTATATTAATTTATAAATTTGTTCAGGACAGATGGATGTCAGCCCTGATCATGATTCCCACAGCTAGGTCCACAATGGGGGGGATACCCAGAACCACGTGTTCCCTGAGCTGCCTCTGAACTGGGATGGGAGTGTGTTTCTGGGAGAGGCACACGAGATGCAGGTGGGTGGGAGGAAGCCCCTGAAGGAAGACCAGGTTGGATGGGGCCTTGAGCAGCCTGATCTAATGGAAGGTGTCCCTGCCCATGGCAGAGGGTTGGAATGAGATGGACTTTAAGGTTCCTTCCAAACCAAACCAGTCTGTGAATCTGTGAAGGTACAACAACCCTTTTCATCAGCTGCCTCCCAAAACGGGATCCCAAGCTCTGGAACTGGCAGCTCGGCTACTGCCAGGCATTTAGGAAGGTGTCCTGGTGTGGGTGAAGCCAACAAGTGACATCCCTTTTGGCCTGACTCATCCCATCACCCTTCCCATCCACTGAGCTGGCTGCTGCAGCCGCAGAGCTTGGAACGTCACCCGTGATGGATGCAGTGCAATCAGTGTGAAGGTCAGGTTTGCTCCCAGCAATGCCAAAGGCCAAAACTTCTCTTGATGTTATTGGAAAGAGGGATCAGGCCCTTAGCTGGCAGAGTAGGAAGTGCTGTGGTAATGGAGCTTCAACTAATATAATTCACATGGAGTTATTTGGGAGAGTTTTTGAGAGTTTTTAAAAAATATAATGAGTACAAAGCATTTCAGTCACTACCTTTTGATAGGTGGGATGTAATCCACTTGCACAAAACCTCTGGGATGTCCACAGCTCTGCTCCCAGCAGTAAACAGCCGCCAATCAGTATTTAATACTAGAAATTCTCTACTGTTGGGCCTTCTGTTTCTTAAATTCTGCTTCCCTTCTTGGTAAGAGCTGCCAAATGAGCCAGTTTGCCTTGCCACTTTTGAAACAGACCAATTCCCTGCAGTTTGCTTAGTTTTTTTTTAAAGAAGCGATTTTAATGGCTGAAACCATCATCACTTTGAATCTTTGCACTTGATCATGAAAACAAGTTTGTAATTCAGAAAAAACCAGACAAACATTTAAGCAGCTACTCTGGAAGAGAACCTGGTCCCACCTTCTTCCCACTCCTGTTCTCTCTTGGACCTAAGGAGCTGCAGATTGGACCTGTCCACAAAAGAACTATAACGAGTCAACCACCTCAGTGGCCACATTAATTGTGTGTGTACACAGGCACAGTGTAACTGTGATTGCCAAAACACTTGCCATTATCAAACTCAGGATCACGTGCTTATCTGTTAATTAGTGTAAATTGCTTCTTTATCAGAAACTTCAGCTATTCAGACATATTCTGTGTCTTTCAATACCATATTATCAGTTCGAGGGAAAAACTTTACGTTATTTTTTTAAGACATTGAACTTTCCACCCACACATGATCATGGGCTGATTGCAGCCATATCTGTGGTATTTTTGACCCATATTTTGGGTGGCACTGGGGAAGCTCGGAAAGAAAGCCAGGCTGCTTCTGCTCCCTAAGATGAAAGAACCAGGTTTAACCAATTCTTTGATCTTGGCTATAAGATGAAAAATAGCCCAGGTTAGGGAAACCCTTAGGTTAAGATGTATCTCCTGGGCGGGGCAGTATCTGGCAGCTGTCGATGGCACCGTGCTGGTACAAAATGCAGTGTCAGCTCTGCTGGCAGAAGTCACTTGCCTTTACCTTTGGGCTCTAGGCCGTTGGAGTTGAAATGCATCCTCTTCTGGCACTCGGTGCAACTCATCAGGAACCTGGTCACAGCCTCTCTCGGGAGGAAAGCATAGGTCTCTGCAATCTGGGGAAACAACAGGCAGCTGTATGTCCTGGGAGAGGGAGAAGGGGGCAGAGAGCGCGGGGCCCCATGGGCACAGCTCGTAGCCACGTGTTGTTCCCTCCAGCCCTAAATCCCTCCCTCCAGAGCAGCTGTTGGTGGGGGAACACTTTGGGAGGGTAACTGGTGTGCCGGAGAGGCACTGAGACACAAATGAACAGACCTTTGGTATCCCTGCGTAGCCACACCTTCCCAGAAACGCCTTCCCATTCCCCCTTGGAGTCTGGGAAGAGCAAAGCTATGAAGGTGTAAGAATCAAATGCGAAAGTAAGGCCTTGTCAGCTCTGTTTGCATTGTTAATTACCATCACACCAGTAACCTGAAGAATCCATTAATCTTTTGTAAGGGCAGGTCACTTTTTCCCACAATGACAATCAATTACTGTTAATAATACTTTGCACTTCTGTGACATATTTCATCTAGGGAATTGAAAACATTTTTCCAAACAGTAATGAATTAAGTCTCCTGAACCTTTGTGGGATATGTATTTTACAGATGAGGAAAAGCTAAGGATAAATATTTAAAACTTGGATGCTTGAAGTTAAACACTAGATCCAGACCTAAGCACCCACAGAAGGTGCCTGGCAATCCCAGAGTCCTGTTATTGTAATTAATTCCTGCCAGCAGTAATTTTACGGTATTTCTAAAGATCAAGACTAGGTTATTTGGAGAAGGAATGAGTCAATTTTAATGTAGACTTCTTTAAGGTCATAAAAGACCATCAAATCTTGGAGTCTGACCTGTGTAGCACAAGTCATGAAACTTCACCCAGGTTCTCCTGCAGCCCAGTGGCCTATGGTTTGCCTAAAACATCATCCAGGAAGACATCTGGTCTTAATTGGAAGGCATTAGAAGGTGGAGAGCACACCTCTTACTTTGGGCTGGTTCCTACAGTTAATCACCCATCCTGTTTGGTCTAAGTGACTTGTCCGAGCTCGGTGGTTCCCAAACCAGGGGCCGTGACCCCCACAGGGGTCACAGCACTTACAAGTGGGGTCATAAAGCAGACAGAAATTCAATTGTTTGTGCCAGTCCTCGGGGCTGTGAGCCCGGCAGAAGTGGAGCTCAGGACGGGAAGCGGGGCTGCAATCAGACACCTCGTGGGTGAGGGCTGGTGACAGGGCTGAGCTGGGAGGATGGCCCAGGATGTCCTGATCCCCCTCCTCTGGCCAGTGGGCATCGTCCTCCTACCTTATGTAGTTAACAAATAATACCTAAATTATGTAAATTCACACTAAATACAAAAATACCTAAATTCCAAGCATTTTTCTACCCTGAGGGGGTGCTGTTCTAGAAACAGAGCAGCGGGGCAGGGGCAGAGGCTTTGCTGGATCATGGCTAAGGCAGCGCCGTGCCCGGCCGCTGCGGTGGGAGGGAGCCGCATCCATCTCCACTGCGCGGCAGCAGAGCCCGGGCTTTCACACGCACAGAATGCCAGATGGGTGGAAAGTTCAGGCGGGGACCTTGTCCCAGCGCTCAAATGGAGGCTGCAGTGCCTGGTCCTCATGGGATTCTCCTCCTATTTAGCTGCAGCCCCAGCGAGCTCTGTTGTGGCCGAGCAGATGCCAGCTCAGTCTTCGCCTCTGTGCGATATTTATCGATGCACAAGCACAAGGGATTCCCGCAGAAACGCTGAAATGAGGGGCCTGGAAATTGCTGGTGGCAGCCGTGGTGTGGCGGCGCAGGCAGGGAACTGTCCCCGCGTGCTGCCCGCCGGGCTCAGCCGTCTCCCTGCCTCTTTTGCTCCAGCAAGCCCACAGTCTCTGCTGCAAATGTTCAGCTAATTTTAGTGATACAGTTGTTATTTCTCAGCTGATTTGATGCTCTGCAGAGCAGACAGCTTCCTTGATGAGTTATCTCCCATCCAAACTCCCTTTCTGATTGCCTCCCTCCGGAGGTCATGGACAAGGGCAAACTCTCCAGTGTCTCTAATCAGAAGCGGTGGGGAAAGGGAGCAAGGAGAAGGAGGCAGGGGACCCTGGAGCCTCCCAGCTGGCCACCCAGCAGCGTCCCTTTGTGCACCCGTGCCAGGCATGGCACGTGCTCTGCACCATTTCACCTTCCAGCTCAGGCTACAAAGGCACTCCGGGGAGCAAGGGCAGGAGTGAGGGCAGGAGCGAGGCTGGGCAGCCCAGCCAGCAGCGTCCTGCCAGGTCAGGAGGGGATACACGCTGCTAATGTGATGATCTCAGCTCAAGAGGGAGATGAGGGGTGGAGCGTGAAGCTCTCTGACTGCTGTGAGCAGGCCTGGGAAAACAGACGGATCCAGCCTGCTCCCCTGGGGCTGTGCAGGGCACAGATTAGTCCTCCAGAGAGATGAATTGAAGGAATTAGGGGAGGGTCGGCGTGGTCTGCTGGGGAAATGAGCAGAAAGTTTTTGCATTGTGGTCATGCTGGTGGGGCTGCCCCCCCCCCCCTCCAGACCATAGAAAGGTCACTTGCCCCCAGCCAGGGAGGATCAGTGTGTGCCCCACCCCCCGGCCCCATGCTCTGCCGCAGGGGCAGGACTCGAGTGCTCGGGGCAGGGAGCGATGCCATGAGCTCTGTGTGCAGAGCCCTGCTCCATGGGGACTCCCATCACATGTGGGAGGCTGCAGGCCACTGGGCTGCCTCACCAGCACTGCCAGCACCACAGCATGGATGGAGCATGGACACAGGCAGGCAGGACAGACTCCAACCCTGTGCTGACTCTGGCAGCACACTGAGCTGAGCAGAACCTCAGGCATCATCACGGAGACAGGGCAGCCTGCACAGACCTCTCTGAGACATTGTATACACCAGAGAGACGAGCTGCCAGCAAGCCACTCCTGTCTGTAAGCGACCTGGTCCTTAGGGCTGTGGGATTCAAGGGAGTAGCTTGGTTTTGGACAGTAAATTCAGCTCTTCTTGTAAAAGGAGAGCCCAAATGTTTGCATCGAAGGGCTGTGCAGAGTCAGGAGAAACAGCAAGCTCCCTGGAGAAGCACACTTCAAGCTAAATTATTCCTGACCTAACTAGAGTGGTGTTTCAGGGTGGATAGAGCTGGTTCTTGGCATCCATAGAGCCAAGACGAGACTTAGCTCGGTGCCTGCCTCCATTTTGTAACTGAGGAAACCCAGGATGGGCTGGAGAGGAGGGGAAGGCCACGACCATGCCCCAGTCCCCCTTTTTGCTGCTCCTGACCTTCAAGGCCCACACGAGACATTTCCCTCTGGCTGTGGCAGACAGGGAGGCAGATGACCCGGAGCATGCAAGGGACCGCACAAACATTCTCTCGTCCATCACTAATACTGAGGATTTCTCTTCCTCTTCCCTTCAGACATGCACAGTGCCTTTGTATGATTCCCTTGCTCTCTCCTCTCCCAGCAGCCGCGCTGTGCTGCCGCTGCAACCCGGATTCCCGTCCCCGAGCACAGCTGCTCTGCCTTTAAACCCCTCCTTCCTCACGCCTCCCCGCACAGGCACACTGGGCTCTGCCTCGCCTCTGCCTCCCGCCAGTGGCTCTGCTCCTACCTGCCCTGTCATCCCCATTCCCGAGGGACTCTCCCTCCCGCAGCCCCTCCGCTCCAGTGCCCTCCCTGCCCGGGGCACGGGGGGACTCTCACCGCTCGGTAGGTTTTCTTCTGCCCGGCATGTTTGGGTGCTTTGCCCGGCTCCGACGAGCTTTCCACATGCATCGAGTAGATGATGTCAAAGAAATCTTCCACCACAGCCACGCGTTTCAGAGAGATGCCCTCGGGCTCCGACAGTCCATCTGCCCCCTACAACAGTGCAGGCAAGTTGAGTTAGTGTCAGCGATGGGCGACAGGGGTGACGAGATCGGCCCGGGGCTAATGCGGTTGGAGGGGGCAGAGTGGCGGTGCTCCCGCCTCGGGCTGCTTTGGGCACGGGGGATGTGGGGGATAAATTAAACATCGCTTCAGGGAGGATCCTGCTGTAGCCAGGGCAGTGGCGGCTGCTGCTGTTGTGCTGCTAAAGCTGGCAGTGAAATTGGGCCAGGAATAAAAACAAGGGAAGAGTCCAGAGTGGAGTAATGACTGATCAAGAAATTCAATTTCCATAATGTGGGGTGGTTTTGCTAGGTGGGGAACAGGCAGGGGAAGCTCTTTGGACCTGCACATGGTGCTAAACCATCCTGGGAAGCCCTGAGATGTAAGGTACTCTTGCTGGCTGCAGTCCCCGTGGACATGGATCAGCCAGCAGGACAAGGTTTCACTGTGATGCCAGGATACAGCCCCTAAAGGAAGGAGCCAGCATCCCCTCCTTCCCTGCACTGACCTTTCCAAGGCTCCCTCCCTCTCACAGACGCAGAGCAGCTGAGCGCTGGCAGCAGCAGCACAGCTCTTTGTGTGTTCGGATGTGCTGGAGAGCAGGAGGCAGTAATTCTGCCACACGACAGTGGTGACAGACTGATGGGAGTGGGAAGTGTGGGGAGCAGTGCTCCTCCGAGCTGACTGGCACCAACGGTGTCAGCTCACACTGGCAGGGTATGCCGTGGGAAGGGGAGGCAGCCTCTGGGACCCGGCAGCTGCTATCGGCACTCAGCACAAAGCACCAGAGCAGGAAGGGCTAGTGGGAGGTGGTCAGTGGCTACTGTAATGGCAGGGGGGACAGAGAAAGGGCCAGGCTTTGGGAGGTCACTCAGCTTGCTCCTTGAAAAAATGCCATTTTTGCATAGACAAAAAAAAAATTAAAAATATTTTTATATATATACATACATATATATATATAAAAAATATGTATATATTACATCCCTTTAAGGCCTGCTTTCCAAAAGGAATGCATGGATGTTGTCCAGTGGGTAGCCAGCAGGCTGCTAAGCAGCAACCTGCACTTCTAAATGACCTGCAAACTATCTTTTTCACGTGCATTCACACATCCCCGAGGGCAGGCAGAGGCTGGCAGGGAGCTGTGGGCAGGCTCTGGCAGGGGTCTGCATGCAAAGGGGACACCCAGTCTCCCAACCCGCGTTTGTGTTGTCCTTGGTTGGGCTCTGTGTATCTTACACAGTCTATAGATTGGATAAATGCTGTTCTTTAAGCCACCAGTCAAGGGCCTCTCAAAAATCAATCACTTAGTGGGCCCACCTTCTGCTAAAGCTACCCAACATCTCAGAGGAGCAGTCATTTAATGTACAGCGCTGCCTATTAGAGTTGGCTCCTCACCCCAATTTCGGAACAGAGACTGCCTGTCCTGGGCACAGGCTGCAGCAGGACGGTCGCTGAGCTCACCCGAGATACGGGCACGAGGATTTTCCAACACAAACCACCTCTGCCCTCCCCGGGGAGCCCCAAGCCGGGTCTGAAGGTGGCTGTAACAAAGAGAATATTGAGAGCGAACACAAGGGGCAGGGTGGCAGCGCTGCGTGGTGGGGGTCGGGAAACTTCGCCCCAGGGAGTGTCTTTGAGGAATATAGATCTAATTTCTTCTGTCACCGTTCAGAGAGTTTCAGTTTAATCGAGGGCATGGGTATTCCCCTGCCAAGGAGGAGCGGGCATTAGGAGGCTTCCTACTGACCAATAATCCTCAGAGCAGGGTTGAAATGAGGATAATTACAGAAACAGGACAAAGGAAAATGCAGCAGGGGAAAAGCACAGTCAGATCTAACAAGCAGAGCCCTCAAAATTAAGGCTGTAACCAACCCTGTATGCAAATCACTGTTTCCAACCAGCTAATATCCTCCTCCCTGCATGGCCAGCAGGTCCCTGTTTCCTCCCTGGTTTCAGAAGGAATGCCGTGGAGGTAACCTCAGGGTCTGGGCATTGCTACAGCCTCCCTGCACACCCAGCAGCGCTTTCCTCTCCACCCCGGCTGGATGCCGGATGCCGGAGCTGCCTCCTCAGCATCCCACTCCCTGCAGCGATCCTCCCCTGACTCCTTGCGTCTCTCCATCCCCTCCTCAGCCTTGTGACTGCTCTCCCCGTGATGATTATTTAGCTTTGGGAAGCAGGTGAGATGCAAGCGGTATCAAAGCCACTGGGTATAAGAAGCTGTATCAAGTCGGTGCCTCCAGGATTAGGGAGGTTTATATCTGACAATATACCCAAATGTTGACCTAGGATTTAAGAGGACACGTGTGCTGTAGAGTACCTCTCTGAGGGACCCACGCCCCTCGGGTTCCTCCTTCCACACCCAGCATTGCTCACCAGTATTCAAGGCATGAGTCAGAGCCCATAATATCTCAGAACGGTTTAAAACCCCTCAGGTTTAAATAGCAATAAAAATTCAGTTGGGAAGCAGAATGGGAAGAAGGGATGCTTTTACCCTGTCCTGGTGTTGGGGCTTTATTAGAAGTCACCTGCCCCCACAAGGAGTAAAAGATTGCAGGAGCAAAGCTCAGCCCTGACATAGGTGCTTGGAAGCGGGTGGCATTTCAGTGCTGAGGAGTTCTTTTGCCCCCTTCCAGCCATCCTCCTTTCCCTTATATTTGCCTAGTACCGGTTTGTCTCTTCCCCTTCCCAGTCTCCTCTTCTCTGTCCCTGTCTACTGTGCCCCACAGTTCTCACCCCCCCTTTCCTCTCCTCCTCCCCACCTTCCCAGAGCTGTGAGCACTCTCTTCTCTCACCTCCTCTCCTCCATCAGGTCTTTTTCCTCCCCAGTGTCCTTTGTCTTCCCCATATCCTCTAGTTCCACATCTCTCAGCGCCCGTACACCCGGGACCCTCTGCCCTAGGACCACCCTCCTGGGCCTCGCTGCCCCTGCATCTCCTCCGTCCCTGCTCCATCCCTCCCACCCCGGCCACCTCCAGCACTCGCGAATCAGTGCCGGGAGGCGCTTCTGCGGGCCGAGGTCCCCTCCCGTGC
>VZRQ01007825.1:1073-13658 GCA_013397975.1 Machaerirhynchus nigripectus | reverse complement strand
AGCCCCGCCACACCCCCACAGGGACCTGCCCTGGCTCCCACACGGACCTGCCCTGGCTCCCACACGGATCTGCCACGGCTCCCTCACGGACCTGCCACGGCTCCCACACGGACCTGCCACGGCTCCCATACGGATCTGCCATGGCTCCCTCACGGACCTGCCATGCTCCCACACAGCCCTGCCATCGCTCCTACACAGCCCTGTCCTGCCTTGGAGCCTGGCAGCAGCACCCACACATCTCCAGGACCGGCCTCCTCCACTCACCCAGCTGCCTCCGCTCCCAGCAACCCGCTGTGTCTCCACCAGCCCCTGTGGCCATTCCTCAGCAGCCTGGCCTGGGTGTGAAAACTGCCATAATGGGAGGTTTTCATAGCCAAACTGCAGCACTGATGAGCTAACCCTGTTTTCTGTGGGGCAGAAGATCTACGGCCAGCAGCTGCCACCTGATCCAGGCCATGCTGCCCGCGGTGACCTCCACCCCAAGCCCCGACAAGCTGCCACCACCCCAGCGAAACCAGACTCCCAAACCAGGCAGCTCCAGGGAGGCCAAGGGATGACAGCAGGCTTCATGCACAGGACTTCTCAACCCTGCAAGCCCTTCCCCAACTTGGACTTGGATTTGGGAGAATCTGGGAGCATTTAACATGGACTCTCCAAAGCCTGCAGGCTCCCAGCTCCTCTTCAGACTGACTGGGGTAGACGCTGCCAGAGGAAATGGAAACTGCCCGTTCTGGGCTCAGCAGTGTGGAGGGTCTTGGCTCTGCCCTTGCACTGGCTGGCAGGGCAATATCTGCCTTCTCCAGTGGGATTGGCAGCTCTCCTGGGGCCCAGGAAGCTACCCCGCTTCATGGCTCCACAGGGAAGCATCCCTTTTCCAAGGGCGTTAAGCTAGAGGGCCATCAGACTGGGACTGCTGGAGCAGGAGTGGGATGGGAGGGAGTGCCGACTGCTTCCCCATCTGCTGTGCTCAACGGCAGATAAAACACTGCCCTGGCCCTCGCGCGAGGGGCTGATACCAGCCGAATTCAGCTTCCTGTGAGTCAAAAAAGCCGCTTCCTGCCAGCAGAGCCCTGCCTGATAATGGCTGCGTTCTGCTCTCTGCCCGGGAGCAGACCCTCTGCCCTCGCCTCTCCTTGCACTTCCCACATGAAAGCGTTCCCTTCTGTATCTCCCAACCACAGCATCTCCCCGCCCCAGTACAGAGTCGCACGTTAAACTCCAATTTCCTGCTGCTGCCTGGAAGGGCCACTGTCACCCTCATCCCTGGGACAGCCGAGCTGGAGGTTTGGGGCCAGCTGTATTGAGCTGTCCCTCAAGGTCACCTCCCTTGTACACACAGACAGGCCTCGTCGTTCGCTCTGCCTGTGCTCCAGCTGCTGCTGGCTGTGGGACACAGCCACTGTCCCTAGCCAGGTCAGGATCAGAGTTCTCCTGTCCCACACTGGAGTCACCCCATGGTGTGACCATGGGTTCCCCAGCCCACACCAGCAGCAGTGCCATTCCTGTGGCACTCATCCATCCCTCGCCCTTTCTGCCAGCCCTGGGTGCTTCCTTTGGCTGCACAAAGGAGGATCCCTTTTTTGAGATGAGCAAAAGTGGGGTTTGGGTTTTATCTGAGCACTCTGCTGCTTTTTCATCTCTGAAGTGCCTTTCCAATTTTCTAGAAGTTGTATTTTGTTTTAAGGGAATTTTTGGTCTTCTGACAAAACTGCTCAGCTGGACCAGGAAGTGCACGTGCACAGGACAAAACAATTGGAACCTAGTGGGATCAGAAACTGTGACATACAGGATGGGATGTAATCCTGCCGTGATGCCAGAGACATCCCATCAAGTGCTCCAGAGATCACAGAAACATGGAATGGTTTGGATTGGAAGTGACCTTAAAAACCATCTCGTTCCAATCCCTCTGCCATGGGCAGGGACACCTTCCACTACACCAGATTTCTCCAAACCCTATCCAACCCGGCCTGGAACACTTGCAGGGATGGGGCAGCCACAGCTTCTCTGGGCAGGCTGTGCCAGTGCCTTGCCACCCTAACAAGGAAGAATTTCCTCTGAACACCATGATTCCTCAAGTCCATCCCCCTGGGCAGCCCGTGGCCTCCCAGTGTCCACCTGTGCTGGCACTGCGGCCACCACCAGCACACAGCCCACCTCTGCAACTACTCCTCCTGCACAGGCTTCAGCCCCAAAACAGACGTTTTATTTCAATATGGACTCTTACAACTTTTGATCAAGAAACTGTTCTTGGTACTTCTCATCTCTGGGAAGGCAGCCCTTGATTGGCTTCTATATTTAGACTTCTCCAGGGCTTTAGGAAGTTCACTCCTCATGGTATTTAGGTGTAGGATGAAAGCAGCTTTTGCGGGGGATATGTTAAACCACAGCAGGCTCCCTCTGCTAATGCTGCGAGGAGAAAGAGGAGCTAGATTCCTCGAACTTCCCTCTTCCTCTTGCCCCTCATGTCATGGGCACAGTGTGTGCCTTAGAAATAGGCACCGGGGAGACACTGGGCTGAAAACAGTTATCAGCTGTATTGCTCATAATAGAACCCACAAGAAAACGATGGGAAATGCTCTGACTGACAGATTTTGCTCTTTTTTCTCCTGGAAATATTTTGCTAGGAAATTTTTCTGATCATTTCTGGTTGAAAAATGGGAGAAAAGCAGTTGCTAAAATGCTGATGGTGTTTCCCTGTGCTGAGCATTTCGTGTTGTGTCTTGTTGCACCAAGCAAACACGAAGCCCCATCTTGCACTTAGAGCTCCAGCTCTACTCACTGCAGTGAAAACAGCCCCAGCCCTGCTGAGCAGCTGAGCATCCCTCTGGCCCAAGACGGTTCATTTCTCCTGGGGAAACTGAGGCACAAGAAGAAATAATTTTCCGACACTCTGTGCTGACTCAGGCCAGGACTGGGGGCATTCACATTGTTTCTCTACCCAGAAATCTACACAATACTTTTTTTTTTTCCCAAAGTAAATACTTCCTCATGAGGGGAGCCGGGTGCTTTATTTTTAGCCGGCAAACACAGCTGAGGTGTGTGTCTTTCACAGGGCACAGGCGCCTCTTCAGAGCGAGCCGCTCTTTCAGCCGCCGCAGCTGAGCCATGGGGATAGGTCCAGGCCTTTGCTCTGACCTCGGCTTATTCTTCTCCTGGCTCCCAGGCCTGGGAATGAAAACACAGCGGCCTGGGAGGGGCGAGCCTGGAAATGGCAGCCCTGCCTCCAGCTGTGGAGAGGGCCCAGGTGCAGGGTGCCAAGGGGATGTAGGTGTGCTCGGGGTCTGGGGGGCCGCTGGGGATGGGGCTGCCATCCATCCCGGGGCTGCCACCCATCCCAGAGCTGCCTGGAGGACAGAGGAGAAGGCCATCAGGAAGAGATTCTTGCTCGGATGCCTGCTTAGAGGCTCCTCGGATGCCTGCTCTGCCCGGGAGGCAGAGGACATTTTGCACGGCGCAAGAGAGCAGAGCTGCCTCCCTGCCAGCACCGGGCTGTGCGCCGGCGGGGAAGCCGCAGGAGCAGCTGGATCTGGCAGGCAGAGGCAAGCGCAGTGCTCCCCAATAAATGTGACCCTGCACCTGCTGGCCAGGAGTGAGGGGGAGCCGGCTCTCTTAGGGATAACAAAATACTGGATGCCGTGGGGCAGCCCAAGCTGCTGTTGGAGCACTGTTTCACTTGGGTTTGGTGAGAAAGGTTCCTGCAGCCTCGTGAGTGGAGCACCCGACTGACCTTCCTGGGAAATTGCTCCCTGGGGCTGTGGACTTCCCACTCCCAGTGAGCTGGTGAGCATCACACTCCTCTCCGAGGCGTGCAGGACCTGTGTGGGAGAGGTGCCACGCTGTGGGTGCCAACAGGGAAGAGATCACGAGCATTACTATCTGAGGATTATTATAATATTTTAATATTTTGCAGTATTTCTTACTATTTTGAAATAGGCGGGGTTTGCACAGAGGAACTGTGGCTGCTCTGTACCTGGAAGTGCTCAAGGTCAGGTTGGACAGGGCTTGGACAACCTGGTCTAGTGGAAGGTGTCCCTGCCCATGGCAGGGGGTTGGAATAAGATGATCTTTAAGGCCCATTCCCACCCGAACCCTTCTAGGATTCTATGACTCTAAAACGTGAGTTTGGGGTTTTTTTTTTAAATATATCTGCAAAGGTGGGCAGCGATTTCTTAATGTCATTTGGATCTTGGTTTAGGTGATTTGGGAGAGAATGCTGCCAGAATGGAAAAAAAAGGGGGGAAAATGGTAAACTCCCTTTACAGTCAGAAGAGTTTTTATATTCCATAGCATCCTGAAAAAAATATAAAACTAGGAATCTAAAGAATACTGACAATATGTAGCTGTAACACAAACTCAGAACATGTCTAGAGGTGGCTCTTCCTTGAAGTAACTTATCACTGTGAGCGATCTCCCCAGCACCGAGCACTAATCTAATAAAAATCACCACCAAAGCAAAATCCTTTGAGTCAGAGGGGGCCAAGGCACTGTAACAAGTGATGAGGTGACCTGTCACAGCAAGGTGACCCCTCTATGCCTAGGAATAGACCCATCAGGGCAGCCAGGTGACATCATCACACCTACAGTGAGAACTCGGTGATGTCAAAATGAAACTGAGGAGGAGGAGATACGGAGCAGCAGCAGCAGTTCAGCTCGTCAGTGGTAAGAAAAATTATGTAAAATCAGTTACAAATGATGCTACAGTGAATCAAGGTCAGGCAGGGCTGAGAGGCTGAGCCCTGGATGTGTGGCATCCCAGTGCCAGCTCCCAGTGCCCTGGCAGTTCCCAGTATGTGGGCCACTGTCAGAGACTCCCACAGGAACAGCGTGATGTGCCTCTAGGGAAATGCTGACAGCTCAGCGGATGTTGGAGGGGGGTAAAAGGCCTGCACGCCCTCCCCTTCCAAACCAGCCTCCTCTCCAGGTCAGGGCACGGCAGGGATTGAGCTGCACCACACCACAGTGGCTTCAGCACAGCCCGGCCCTGACTCCGGCGCCTGGAAACACCGACTGCCACAGCCAAGCCCCACCACGTCTGTTCCCCATGAGCCCATGCAGGGTTCAAGAAACGGGGACATTATGGAACCATAAGGGTCATGCTGGACTCCATCATGCCCTTTCCCAACATGGGAACCCAGGAAAACAGATGTCCACTGCCCTCAGTGAGAGCAGGCACTTGTGTTTATCCTGGGCTCACTTGGATTTATCCTGAGCTCTGGCTCTGCAAGGCGGGAGGGTCCTGTACAGGGAGTCAGGGCAGGGGCCACAGGGGACAGACATAGATGGAAATGTGTTTGTTCTCCCCTTGCATTCAGGTAAATCCCCTCTGTATTCTGATTGGTGTCCACATAACCACTCTAGGTGGACCCCAACCCTCCCAAAAGCCAAACTCGGACTTGCAGATAAGCCCAGGAATGATTCCGCATTAACCTGGGATGACCAAGTGGAATTTTTTTGAGCTGTTGACTGAGACTACATGTGGGGGGAGAGTCTTAAACACTCTGTCATGTTAATCCATCCACAGAGATCCCTCTCCCAAGGTGTGACACTTCCTCCCATCACATCTGGTTTCAGTGCCACATCACTGCAGGATGGACACATGGGGCATATGGAGTGGCCTCACATCTGGCTCTCCCTGGTCTTTTGTGAGTCTGTGTCTCCAAACAGGGATGCTTTTGGGAGCAGAGGAGGTGGGAGGGGGGGGAGGGGGGCAAAGCAAGCAGGGCAGGGAAGGCAGACAATTAATACAACCTGCCCTCTGTGTGAGGAATAAATTGGCAGCTGACAGGTTATAATCTGTGCAAGCAGGATCTTCACAGGAGAGGTGAAGGCTCCATTGGGGGCCAATTGGATGGTTAATTAGGAGGACAAAGCAGAGGATTCATGAAAATGTTTATGAAACAGTGCTTGGCAAGGGAGCCCCTGAGAAACGCTCACCAGAGAGGAGGTGCTTTGGGCTGGGAGAGGAAACACGAGGGTGAAAGAGCAGAACCAGCCCTGAGAGGGAAAACAGCCATGCAAATGTCCGTGAGAGGACGGGGATTCCCGGGTGCCCTGCGGAGGAGTTCAGGGGAGGACCCGAGGACACCTAATTTCTCTAGAAATACAAGGGCTGTGTCCTCACTCTTCCTCCTCCCTCGGCCGTCCCCACCCTGGCGCGGTGGGGAGCAGGCTCTGGGTGCCGGCAGGCACCGCTGCCGCAGCCAATCGGCGCCCGCTGGCCGGGCGGAGAAGGGCACGAGGAAAGCAATTAAACCGGAGCTTTGATTGGGCTCACAGATGACTGCTTGTGCTAGAAATGCCTGAGCTTCTTTAAGCGCCTCGGCGGTGGCTGGAGCCGGCCTGATCCCCCATCCCCTCCTCGGCGCGTCGCTGCTGCGGCAGCGGGAGCGTGACTGATGCTCTCTGTCCCACACACGGCTCCGAGAGCTCAGAGGTAGGAACCAGTTGCTAAGAGACAGGACTGTACTTTCCAGCCCACATCCAGACCTTTGTCACCAGCTCAAGGGCTTTCTGCCGGATCCAAACGCCCGGCACAGGTGAGCGGGAGCAGGCAGGCCTCCTCCCAGCCTCCTCCCAGCTCTGGGAGCCTCACGACCAGCGTTCAAACTCAGGATGGGAATGACAAACCCAGAAGCATCCCCAAGGGACCAGCCTCCCTGGACTGGCTGCTTGTCCCAGTGCTGATAGACTGCAAACTGGAACACCCTGCAGCAGCTGGGAACCAGTGTGGGTGGTACCTGCAGCTCCGACACCCAGAAGGTTTTGGATGTCACCACAGTGTGGATGAGTGGATGACTCGGTATTTGCTTTGAGATCCCTCCTTCAAATGCAAGCCAGGAGAGGAGCCCCAAACTTTAGTCTCCTCTTTTTCTGGGGGATGCCTGGTGAGTCTGGATTCTTAGCCCAGAGACTCCCATAAAAGCAACCCACTACCAACTGGAAAGCCGAGCCACAGAGACTGAGTGACCCCATCTTTTCCAGAGCACTCCTTCCCACTTGATGAGGAGCAAATCCATCAGAGCCACCAGCATTGCCTTTGCCTGTCTGTTGGAAGGGAAATACATCCTCTGGGGCTGCCAAGCCAAAGCAGAGCAAGGACAGAGAAACCACTCACACAGCATTGTCTTCCTGGCTGTCACTCCGTGAAGGGCCCTGCACCGTGCCAGGAAGACACAACCAGCCTCCACTCCACTTCCAGAGGCTGCTGCCTTGACCTCAGGCATGGACACTCTTAGCCAAACCTCTGCTCTGCTCTCTGCTCCCACACACTGCACAGACTGTCTGCAGTTATTTCTCCTCAAATAAATTGCTATTCCTTGGCACCAGCCATAAAAGTGGAAGTCAGTAGCTTTCCAGCAAAGACAATGATTTTGGCCAACAGGTACCTGCCCTTGCTACAATCAGCTAATTAAACTAGACACTGAAGCTCAGGGGTGGCTCTGGCCCATTCTCAATGCGATTCTTTAGAGCTGGACGCAGCTGATATGAGATCAGGGAAAGGTAATTAATAATTTGCACTAAATAAAGAAATATGAATATGCATCCCTCTGTCATGGCAGTGCCAGAGCATCCATGCTGGCCAGGAGGGGTGGATGGATGCTCCACCAATGCTCCTCCACACCCCTGGGCTTTCCCTGCCATTTGCCTGTCCACAGCATAAGTTCACAGATAAGTTGCTCATATCAAGCCTAACAAAATGGTAAAACCAAAACTGAACAAGTTGTATCAGCAGGAGATTATTGCTGAGAATGGTCCTGAGAAAGTTCTCACTGAAAGGACTGTGGCTGCCTCTCTGGGCTCTGCTGCAGACTTTAGTCAGTGACCGAATTCCCCCTTCTGTCCATGCTCAGAGCAAGCCCCTCTGAGCCATGGCCCACGAGGAGAGCTGAGAACAGCCATATACTGTCCTTACAGCCAGTCCCCTCTGCTCCTCATTAACTCGGCCCGGAATGCTTGGACCCTGTTCCTGTGCAAAGGTGGGACACAACCTGGAGTGTGGGAACAACAGCCCCTTGCTGGACCTGGGGTTCTTTCCATTTCAGCCTCATTGACCAAAGCCTGGCAGAGCTGTGCTTTGGTTGTTTGCTTTTGAACCTTCTTCAGAGTGACACCCTTTGAGAACTACAAATATGAAAACAATTGTGGGTGAAAGAGATAACTTTTGGATAAATGTTATCCAAAAAATACTTCTCCTCTCAGATCAGCAATGCCATGCCTGTTTCTGGAATCACATAGGATGTGCAGTGTAGATGGCAGAGTTATTTTTGCAGGAACTGTTTGGTCAGGCATGTATTGGGAACTGGAACCTTTGCTGATGGGGCTCCAGGTCTCACAAGTGCTGGTGACCAAAGCCAGCACCCAAGGATGAGGGTGGCTGGGATGGTGGGATCTCTGGAGGTGGGACATGGTACTAATGACCACAGTGGGACTGCCTTTAATCAGGCTTGTAGGCTTGGCACAAATAAAGCAAGAATTGAATGAGATGCTGATTTCCCCCTTATCCTTAGAAGTGGCTTCAGTGGGCTGTCCTGAAGGGGTGGGAGTGAGCAGGAGCTGGAAATGGGCTTTGCTGCCAGATCTCCTGCTCCCAGCTCAGTGAGGAACTTCATTCTGCCAGTCTGTGTAACTGCGGATCATCAGAGCTCTTTAAATTCACCTTGCCAAGGCTTCAGCTACTGCCTGGTGAGCCTAAGCCAGCTCTCGGGCCCAGGGGATTGGGTGTCACTGCTCTCTCTGACTCTTACCACGAGCAGCTTCAGATGTAAAATCTGTGACTGATGTTGCGCAAACTTGGAGCTGAATCTGGAGGGGATGCTAATGTGGGAGATTTTCTTTAGATGGGGTCGAATGTGACCATGCATGCAGGCCAGAATTGTCCCAGTCTCCTAAGGGCACACTTAAATGTAAACCTGCCATCAGTTCCACTCCTTGGAAAAGCTGGTGCTGCCCCGTGTGCTCAGGGTGGGATCTCTCCGCAGGTGAAAGCTCTGCGTGCTCTAAGTAAGGCTGGTGCAATGGGAGTAATAGACAATTTCTCAGATAATACCCTCAGGCCCATCTGCCTTGTCTGAGGCTCTTCTGAATGGTCTTGATTTATTTTTTTTATCACTTGAAGTCCCCAGAAAGTCTGAGTGGTTATTCATGCCGTGAAAACCTTCTGTTGACTGATGTTCTTAGAGGTTATAGATGTGCAGCTTTTTGGGGCACTGAATATGGGCATTGAAGGGTACTTGTATCAGGAAAAATGTAGCCTCTATTAGCTGTTGGAGCAGCATCTTTCTGACATGCCCGGCTCCTCAGCTCCGGCATTCTGCCACTGTGCTGTGCTGTCCCACGGCCTGGCACCGCAGCTTTCACAGCACAACACTCCCTGTCTCTGGAGCTAAAACGAATTTAGGGATAGGCTGTACTGTGAGATTTATCCGCTGTCCCGTGGGGCAGTTTTCCTGCTGTCGGCAAAAGCCTCCATCCATTTTGCATTTTGGACTCACCAATTATATTTCCAGTGCTCCCCCCACCCCAGCACCTCAGGTGAGTTTCACCAGGCATGATCATGAAATAATTCTGAACATCTGGCTCCGGGGGAGCTGGCACAGGTGAGCTGTACCTGTACAACAGCAGCAGCCCACTCAAGCAATGCCCTCATCCTGTTAGCGATGCCTACAGAGCCCCAGAGCCTCGTGTCAGCGCTGCGGGGGACGGGGAGAGAGCAGCAAAGCAGAATCAAACGTGGGCAGTGCTGCAGAGCCTGCCTGGTCCCCACGGCTCCGCGCAGCCCCCGAAGGGCCGGGCTGACGGCAGGCTTCCCCTCCTCATCCCGCAGCCCCCCAGCCTGCATCACGGCCTGCCAGCACGAATCTGTCCTGGCCGCCGCGCCGGAGTTGTGACAAGCTCCCACCACACACGGCCAAGTACAGCATCGATTTAGAGAGCAGCTAACGCCCGAGCCGAAGTCTGAGGAGAACCCTCCCCTGCACACCCGCTGCTCCGGCCACAGCCATCTGCTCCGCCGGTTGTCACCGAGCGCTGTCCATTTCCCTGCACTGTGGCTCCATCTCGCTCCACGTTTGTCTGGGAAAGACTGTCTAAATGATGCTAAATGCTTAGGACAAGAGGGACATGAGATTATAATGAACTGCATCTTAGCACCTTGTCATGGACAAATTCTCCCACAGTTCTTAGCAAAGCTAGGGAGAAGAATGAGTGCTGCCCATCCAGTGCCAGGATTCGGTCCAGCCCACGGATAACGAGGGGGTTCACACCTGAGAGTGTGTCAGCCACGGGAAGAAGGGCAGATCTGGGCAGTTTGGGCTGTATCCATTGTCTGTCCTGCAGTAGCACACAAAGATACCCTCCTCCTCCTCTTCACTACAGCCTAAATGTATTTTTCTCCAACACCCTGACCTAAAGGATGCAGCGTCCAGCCTGTGTGTGAATAGGGCTGTCAGGCAACAATGTCCTACACCACTAAACCGCCTGTGTTTATCTGCGTAGGGCTTTTTTAATTGAATGTGTTAAATGTCCAGCATCTTTGGGATGTTCATCTGGGAAAAAGAAATGTGAACAGTCTCTGTGCCAGACATCCGTCCACACTGCTGTTCCTATTCCCAGTGCATTCTTTGAGAAGACCACCATCTGCTCTGACCACCACCTAAGGCAGATGCCCCCTTCTCAGTGCACAGTCCCTGCTCTCAAGCCACCCAAATCTGATTAGGCCTGTTCTGATGAGAGGCCTGGAGGAGGGCAAGGGAAAGTTACTCAGGAGAGAAAATAATAACCACATGTTAATTAATTTTTCACTACAGATGCGCAGAAAATACACAAACCAGCTAAGGGTGCGTAATCCAAAAGGAACAGCTCTGCTGGGGGGGTGATTATTTTGGGGGTTTGGGATTATCATTATTATTATTTTCCAAAGGAGGAGTGGCCCCAGCCCTGTCAGGGAAAGGAAATCTTATCCCCACTGCTGCCCTCTACGCGCTCTTTACCACCTCTTTTCCAGCTTTCCCTCCCGGTCCCTCAGATTTCCTGTGGCGTCCTGCAGTGAGAGCAGAGCGGGATGCACCCCCTGCCACCCCCTCACTGCACCCGGGGTGGGGGCTCCGCCTGTCCCTGCAGCAGGGGACATCCCCAGAACGGTGCTCTCCCAGCAGATGTGCTCAGGGAAGGGCGAGCGGACAGGACGAGCCGGATCAGATTGCTGAGGAGCACAGCCAGGGGAAAGCAACCGAAACACTGCTCCAGAAGTATTTGGGAAAAGCAGCTGAACAGACATTGAACCAGAATCCAGGCATTACTGTCCAGCAAAAGCCTCGTATCAGCTTCATGAACTATTTGACTGTGTGCCTGAGGGCAAGGAAATACACCCCAGACCCAGCCCAAACCACCAAGGATGAGGAGAGCACTGAATTACAAGGAGCTCAAGAAAATCTCTGACAAGTTATCTCTAAATTTGAGAGCCACTTCAGGCAAAACCAAGCTCCCAACTGCACCCATCTGAAATGGTCTGTGGGATTCCTGCCAGAGAGTGGCACAGTGGGGCCAGGGAGACCAGGACCAAAGGAACAGGAGGCAACAACTTCTACAGACCCCACTCTGGAAGGTTTTGGGGACTGTGATGTCTGGTCTCCTGACAGCCAGTGGCTCTGCAAAGTGCTCCCAGTCCTAACATCTGGCAGGCATTTAGGCACTGGGAAATAAGCTGTACAGCCCCTTGGAAAATTCGGTTGTCCCTCAGGATATATCTGCTTGTGTTTGCTGGTTTAGGGGAGCCTGGGTGTAACGCCTGTCTGTAGCCTGCAGGGACTCTGCCAGGGAAGATGCGGGGGCCTAGGCATGCTCCTCGCTGAAACTTCATCTGTGCAGAGGCCCTTTGGGAATATGCGGGCTTGCGCCGGCCTGGTTGAGCCGCTGACCCTCGGGACTCCCTCCCGGACAAAGGGGAGGGGGCGTCTAGCAAGCTCCGGGGTCGAGGGAGTCTGGCTCGGCCTCTCTGGGGTACCATGACTCTGCAGCATTTGGAAGATCTGGGATAGAGTCACTGACTGGATGGAGAGGACCCGGGAGGGAGTGCTGGGTCTGTGGAAGGGGGAACAGCTCCTAATCCGCCTTCCTCAGGAGCTCCTGGCACAGGGGGAGTGATAGAGGAGGGCTGCTAAGAGGTCTCAAAAAAAAAAAAATCGCCAAGAATTTTTTTGGGGCATGGCATGGGGGAGGGGGGCTGAGAGGGGAGAAAGAAAGGAGCCTCTGAGCACCACGAAGGGAGAGGGAGAAATAATGACCCTTCCCCCTCCCCCCAATAATCAGGCGGACCAGATGGGAGGTAAATAGTGCGTTTAGAAGCATTTGCCACAGATGGGCTGCCCTCAATGGAACCACCCTCCAGCCACATCAATGCTGGAGTCTGTGTGCACAGAAAACACTGCACCCTTCAGAGCAGCGGCAGCAGCAGCAGCAGCGGGAGAGGCGGGGAGGGACAGGGGGAAAAAAATCCCTGCCAGAGCCCTCCGGTGCCCGCGGTCCCGGCGGGGCGGAGAGGGGCGCGGGGGATGGCGGGGGGCACGGGGCCGGGGCCGGGGCAGCCCC
>VZRQ01007824.1:47236-91114 GCA_013397975.1 Machaerirhynchus nigripectus | reverse complement strand
AAAAAAAAAGTTATTTCTTTAATAAACAGAGTGCACACAGGCACAGGAAAAAGAATAATGCTAAGTAATAAAACCTCCCACTGTGGAGAGACCCTGGGTAGATTTCAGAGTCCTTTATGGGTGTGGCTTTCTCCTCTCTGGAGCTGGGGTTCGGTGTGGGCCCCTCCGGGCCTCCCGGATGATGTTCTGTGATGTTCTGGTGTTGTTGAACAGTCCAGAAGAGAAGAAGAAAAAACCAAAGTCCCGGGAAAAAACTTTCTTGGCTCAGCTAACAAACTGGCTAAAAAGCAAGGAGTTTTAACTCTCTGTCTCTCTCCTGAGAAAGAGAGCCTAGAGCTGGGAAAAGCAGGAAGGTGCTTTCCTCCGCTCCACCGCCGCAGGAACGCAGGGGAGCTGAGTGTCCTTGGGCACAAACTGCTCTGAGCAATTTGCCTGGCTTTGTTTTCTTTCTCTCGGACCCAGTTTTAAAGACACAGAAAGGCACAGGATTCATGTCTGGGCATAGAGCAGGCAAAAAGGGATACAGATCATAAAGTCACCCCAAGGCACAGGATTCATGTCTGGGCATAGAGCAGGCAAAAAGGGATACAGATCATAAAGTCACCCCAAAACAAGGATATTCAATATTTGTGTCAGCTAGGTCTTCACCTCAAATGATTTGAAGAGTATATTATGCAGGCAATTACATCTTTCCATTAAATAAATTAAAAATAATAAAAGTTGAAATATTTTAAATCAGCTATATTTTCAGTGGTTACTAAGAACACACTTTAATCTCAATTGTTGTATCTAATGGTTATAATTATATAGAATTTATAGGCTTTTATCAACAAATTAGAGAACTCCTTGGGAGATATTAAGACATTGCAGTTACAGTAATCATTCAGTCCTTCTTATGTAAATTTAGTTACTTATAGTGACAGTCCTTTTAGAAGGAGTAAGTTAGCCCAGCAACTTATAGTCTGGATCTCAACAATAAAGTTTTATAAGAAATGCTATCAAACACGGCCCTAAACGAGCAGCAAATGTGCTGATGTCTTCTGTTAAAATTCCTTCCAGTGCAAAAGTGCATTTTCTGCAAAATTTATAATAACCAAGAGCAGGAACACACTGTGAGCATGTCACCTGCTCCAAAACGTGTGAGCAAGAAATTCAGTAGCTCCCTACTGGCTCCCTGGAAAGAACAGGAGAAAGAGCAATTTATTTCATTTGTTGAAACCTGGTGCAATTTATGTGGAGTTGAACTGCACAATTATTTTTATATATATATATATACAGTTATACATAACTATACATTATCTACTGTAATAGCATATAGCCTAAGACAGCATGATGTGCATTTTCTGCTACATAAAAACCCCACAAAAACCAAAATCATCATGATTTGGAAACAAGCATGGAAAGAAAAACAAAACCAACCAAGCAGGTGTTAAGGAAGTACTGAGTCAAATTTAAAAAAAATTTTGCTCATACCAGAACATTATCTTTGCCTCTTAATGTGAGGAAGGTCTTATTTCTTTCTTGTTTTCATTTTTTGTTAAATAAAAACAATTTGGTTAATCACTTCAAATTAGTTATGTATGGAATCTCTTAAGCAAGTATTGTTATACGTCATCATAGGACAAAATGGAGATCTGATAACATCAGCTGACCTGTATTTCCAATCTTTAGTTTGGATAGTTTTCAAAATCTGGACCATAGACATATGCCTTCAGCTTTTACATGAAAGCAGTGAACACCTTTCAACCAAGATTAAAAGTAGAAATGCATATTAAATCATACATTTCTTTCTCTCCCGTTATCCCTCTTCTTCAATTCCAAGCATTAAACAGCGGATTCAGCAAAGAACTATTGGGATCAGAATTTTCTAATCTATTGATCAGTCCTTTCTGTGACCAGTATGTTGTTTCTGTTTTACAGCCAACATGGTACAGATTAGACAGTCACAAGAAACAGATAATTGCCAGCACAGTTGTTCTTACAGCTAATCACAAACTGAAATAGTCATTAATTCTCTTCTAGGTTGGATAATGAGAGAGAGTTTTACTCCAGCAACTTTTACCCATTACATATTCTGTCTGAACTGATAGAGATTGAAAGCAGTAGAAGTTCAGTTCATAAAGACGAGTTATTTGAGCAATTTTTTTCCTCTTTCTTTTAATATGCATGTTAAGCCTGATGGAACTTTTGGAAAGATGTTCTAGCGAATGTCTGCCATTGCTCATTTAAGGGTTTTTGCTGTGTGTTTCCCTCAAGAGGTTCAGTAGTCATTTCTGGAGAGCTTTAAATAGTGCTTTTCTTGACAGAAAATGCAGAGACTTAATTTCTTTTGCAAGAGAGCTTTTGAGCAAAGTGGCTAACATCTCCATTCAGATTCACAGCACAGGAAAAAACAGCTTCCCATCTCCATTCTTATGGGATCTACTTAAGGCTAGTTTCTTCACAGCAGACACAAAATGAATTGTTGCTGATAAGGTTCAGCTTAAGCTTCAGCTAAAAAGACCCTTTTATCCTGTTTTCTTTGGAATAGTTGTCTAACTTCTTTGTAATACCACTAAGTCTTTCTCGAATGGCCAAAAGCCAGTCCAAAGTCCTCATTAGTGCATTCCTTTAATTATTGTGTCTTATGGTCTCAACAGTGGGCCATTTTTTCACTGTCTGCACGATCTAACAGCTTTGCTGAGCTTCTTGCTCTGTTATCAGCTCCCATACAAGGACTCACACACATATACAAGCACACAGAGAAGTGTATCTACACACGAGTTTCATTCCCTCACTTTTTGATTGAAATCTTTTTTCTAAGAGATTGTGTGAAGAAATCAATTCCACAATCCTATCAAACTTGAGCAGCCATGCAGCAATTTCTGACAAGTTTCCATCTTCTCTCTGTCATGCTAATTGCACTGTCATTCATTTCATGGCTTACATTGCATGTTGCGACTTTTATTTTCTTCTTTCAGTTTGTGACCCTTGGTTTTCTATTTTGTATAGCTCTGAAGTAATTTTCCATATCTGTCTATAGTGAGAATCTGCTAAAGAGAAGGTTATGCTGAGGGAGTTGTACCAATTGGACTTTTATTTCAGGCTCATTTTCCAAGGGTGAGTTAATTGACTGTTTAGGTGTTCTATTAATATTTTGAATGTTATTCAGCTCTGAAGTCAGAACTGTCAGTTCTTTGCAGGATTACAGAATATGTGAATGGATGTCTGAAGTATTTTTACATTTGGAACATGGATCAGAAAACTCTCTCCTGTGAATCATTATTTTAGCAGTATCTCTTCTATTTAAAGATTATTGGTTCTTTGTGGGTTTTTTTTTTATTTCCTTCTCATTCTTTTTTTTTATTTTAAAGAAAAATTTGAATTTGTCTACAGATATATTAGCAGAAATTTTACCTTGTAAAAAACACCTCAGTAATTCCAGTTTTCCATCGACAACCAGGAAAGAAGTTTTCTCAACAGCCCATCTGTAAACTTTTTTTAAAATTTTTAAAACCAGGGGGAGCATTTCATAAATTTTGAGCATGTGATGTCAGGAACCTGTAATACAGCTCCCAACAATTAACTGATTTTCTTACTATAGTGTCTGCATTCAAAGCCTGTCAAAGCAGTAAGTGCATCGTTTTCTAAGTGGGTATCCTTTCACTTCTGTACTTGTCATTACTTTCAGAGTGCAGGTCTATCACTAATATCAGTTCAATGAAAAAATCTGATCATAGAATCTGACTTCTAAACGATCATTGTGCTGTTGCAGCCTTGCACTCTGCACTCACCACATCCATGTATGACATGAATGTTTTACACTGGTTTACCTACGTACCAAAGGTAAAGGCAAATTGACAGAACTTATATTTTGACTTTCTTGGATGAATTAACAAATCTTCATCATCATCATCCTTAGACATCTATTTAGAGAATGTCTCATATGAGTCACAATAATCACATTAGATATTTTTTAGATTAGAACATGCTCTGAAAAAATGCCCATCTAGTTTTTTAGCTTCAGAGACAAAAGCAACTATTTCGTGTGCTTGCCTGAGGTTGCCTGGTCAAATACAGTTAACTGTTCAGTGACAACTTTCTTGTGTGATTTAAGACAAGTCACATATATTACCCTACTAGTAAAAGAGGTGTTAGTTTTTTGGATTTTGAGAAGAGTTATAGGCTGAATATATTAAAGAAGGCCAGGCACTGAGTTACTGTGATAATTAGGACCATATAAATACAGGAGTGCATAATTTCCTTTTCCCTTCTAATCACTTAGACGATATCCAAAATCCCCAATAAGGCTAGATAAGACTAGTAGACCCTTTAAACAAACTAAAAAACCCCCATCTTTACTGTTCTGATTTAGAACCTTTAATAAATAAATATCTTAAAAATTATAAAGCCTCAGTGTTCAGAAAATGGAAAATTTGAAATTTTACCTTTCGGATTTGAGAAGAGTATGATCTGACTAGTACTCTGTTGAAAATTAACAGACATTCTTAACTGGCAAAACTTTTTTGCTATTAGCATGTGGGCACATTTGTACTCTATGCCGGGCATATCATAATGAATTTCCTTCACAAGTTATTGACCAAGTCAGGTGATACCTGAGATTTTGGCTCATGAGAACCGAAATGACTGCAGCATATCAGCAGGCAGCTTGAGCTTCACATTGTAACTGCTCAGAAATCAACCCAAGTAAATCTCTGCTCTGATATTAGGTCAAGGAAAGGCAGAAAAAACAGAAGGACTGGTGAGGAACGCAAACTGGGTAATTGACAAAGCTGTCATGTAACCTCTGACACATTTCTGCTACAAGGCTGCAAAACTATGCTTTACCCATTCTTTGTCTGGAAAATGAACAAGGAGTCTTAAATGGATTAACGGGAGCTTCTTAGGTTTGCTCTTTCTCGTCTGTTTTTCCTTTCAGTTTATTGGCAGACGTGCCAGTTCATTTAAAAACCACCATCTAGTCCAGCCTGAAGATGCTGGTGGTCAATAATGGATATGCAGAGGAGAACACAATGCCAAGGAAACCGTTGTGAGAAAATTTCAGAGCCTCCTTGTTCTTTTGTACCTGTGCAATTACTTCACTGCTCTCAATATCTGTAAAACATAGTTGCAATAATCCTTTGCTCCATAAACAGTTTTTAGTATTTGCTTTTCATAGGTATACCTGACCACAAGAGGAAATGACCACAAGAGGAAATGACCACATTGACAGAAATGGGTGGGACTATCCAGTTCCTCTTTATGTGGTAACAGGTTTGTCACATTTGCTATTTACAGTTTCACAATGATTGTAGCCACAATCTTAAAAACTTAAAAGAAGGTGAACTCTGTTTCTTTCAGCTTAGAAGAGAGCATGTAATTATACCTTTAAGTAGGTCAAGACAGGAGCTCGTTCACCTGAAGGCTAGACAGGAGAACAAAAAGTGAATACTTAGGCTTTAACTACTTTACAACAAATAGCTGTCTTATGAATGTCCCATTCTTAAACAGTAAAGCCTCTGTCTTATTGCTAATAATTTGGCAATGTTAAGAAAAAGTTACTTTTCAGTTTAAGTCATTCCTCTGAAAATTTTCAACCAGCTGTGCTGGAGAGGTGAAGCTGGAATTAATCTTGCTGGAGAATTTAAACCTTCTGCTTTGCATACTATGCAGAACTTTGCCTGTAACGACACTGTAATTATCCCTCTCTGGTACAAAAATACCTGATTTTAAATTGTTTTTTTTTTCAAGGAAAATAAAGGAAACTGAGATACACAAGAAACTCTCCATAATGCTCTACACTGTTTAGTAGTCTGCTAAAAAAGGAATGGGGCAGGTCTCCCTCTCCTGACCACATTTTAGAATGGTCTCTGATGAGAAGATCCTCAAGTCTAACTAAAGATTCTGAGAAAATCACGGTTTAGAAAAAATAATTTTTTTTTAAACTTTGAATGTACTTCTGGTGCTTTGAAAGACCTCAAGATTTAACCTTCCAGGAATGTCACTGATCTCTGACATGAGGGGAGGATATTCATCTGCCTTAGAGAAAAAAAAAAAAAAAGTATGAAAAACCAGCTCTGTATATTGACCTAGATAAATAAATCAGAGCAAAAAAATCCAAGACTACCAAATCAACAAAGTATGTGGTTTGGGACCTGCATATTTCTGTTTAGTGAGTTATCATTATGAATTTCTAACATAATATTTTCCTTCAGATAAAATATTAAAAGTGTCTATTTTCTGAAACAGAAATCCTATTAAAATGAAGATTCATATTTAAAGGAAATTGGAGAGCCAAACCCACTCATAATACATTAGCAGTCACCGTAAAGACTGTTTGAGATATGATGTTAGACACTCAGAACACTTGTACAAGGGTTATAAAAAATACTTATTGAAAAACTGCAATGTTCTCTGAATGCCTGCATGAGTTATCGACAGTGGTCGGAAGCAACGAGGTTAGGTGAGTTCTCTCTGTGTATCTGGGCTTTCCTTCTACAAAACCTTTCAGTGACACAAAGTTCTCCTTTACTAGATGGCCTCCCAAAATACAATTTAGGTCGTCAATTACATGATATGCTGAAAATACTGTTCAGGGAAGTTGACTTATACTGAGTAAGATACCTCTACATTCATATGATTGTATGGTTTTCTTCTTTAACTTGATGAAGAACTATTGAATAATTATAGTTTGAAGAGCTAAGATATCTTCTATAAGTAAACTATATAGAATACCTACAGTATATTTTATATAAATGCAATCCCGTGAAGCAAATTCATCAAAGAGTAACTGTATTTGGACATAAGCTTAATTAAATTCATCAAGAACCACTGACCATACTGAGACAATATTAAGATAGAGAGAAGTGGGGAATGAATGAAAAAAGAGGAAAAAAAAAGGTTTTTAAAGTAGAATAGCAAAATCAGTGATTTTTTTTTATTCAAGTTACAAAAAATGGTAGATACCAAGGATTAAAATCAAATATTTTCAGCAATTTAGTAACAGCATCCTTGTGCTTCTGTAATATTTCTAACACTAAATGGTGCTAAGAACATTCCCTGATAAGAATAAATGTTGTCAAAAATCGCTTCTGTCATTTAACATTTCTTGGATAATTTCTGAGCAATTATCTTCTTGAGAGACATCATGTTATGCAATGAGTTACTAAGTTTTGTAAAATGTCTGAAAGTCAAATGTCTGTGTTAAACTGAAAAACTGATAAATCTTCACTAAGTAAATTCCAATTCTCTCTCAGAGGGGAGGCTAATAACTTCCTCATCTCAAATAGATTAATTTATTGTCAAAATATTTAGCTCTCTAATACATTTCATTCAAACAAGAATGAAAGGAAAGAAATCCCATTGAATCAGGTGTCTTGAAAGTGTCTTTTAGATGATAACATTTAACGAAAAAGAGACTTTTAAGGTTAAAAAAAATAGTTGCAACACTGTAAATTTCCATTTAAACATTTTAAAGCATTTTTTGAAAATGTAAAAACTTTTACCTTACTGCTTTTAGTGCATATAAAATAATTATTTAAAGCCAACTTAACTTGCAAATTGAAATCAAGATTTGAGAGCAGACTCTAGTTATGACTGACATGAATGGAAAAGAAAATCTCTTTCTATTAGTAAGAGAATATATCTTGTTTAAACTACAGGAAAATTAACTCTTTCACAGGAAAAAAGTTTATGTAAATATTTTGGTTTTCACTAAGGAAGCTTTTCTAGTTTACTTTCCAATGTTCATATACATGGGCAGAGCTGTTAGGGGTAGTTTCAAAATTCTCATCTTTATAGTGAACAATGTTAGATGGACATGCTTAGATCATCTATCAAGGTCATAACTGTTACCTGTAATGCTGGATCAGATAATATTTACCAGATTCTGGGAGGAAGACCTGGGGTCCCTCCCTGGTTTAGATTGGGCAAAAGCACACACAAAATTCTACATCACCTTGAGTCCAACTACTCCCCTGTCATACTTCCACTTTCACTGCTGTGAAAGAGATAGAAGCACATGGAACACAAGGTAAATTATGTGCTGCAGAAACTACAGCCACTATAGGGACTCCTTCAGTGGTCAGATTTAGATGTTTACTTTTGAATTACCTTGCTGTATTTTGTTATGTATTGTCCAGCTAGGTCTATATGTGGTTGAACAGCACATTATAAATAATTTGCTTGATGTTGCTTTCCCTTGCCAATCATTACATCAAAATTGTATGCGTTCTGGAAGGTTTTCCTTCAATTCATTAGGTAATTAGGTTGGATAGTTGTAAAAGTCAGAGCAACACCAGCCTCCAGCAATACTTGTTACATAAATGAGTCAACACAAATGTATTTTTTAAAGCAAACACAGTTTAACACAACATGGCATTATTCCCTAAATTGAAGAGGATCTCCAAAGTGAGTGTCTTCCCATTATTTTTTTGTCTCTAGTTCACAGTTCTGGGGATGAGGGATGCATTGATGTGCCAGCTATATACAGATAGTCTCTTTCATGTGAACTCCCTCAGTATTACATTTAGCAGTCTAACTGGTAAGAATTTATGTTCTTTCCAGGTCTTGCTGTATACAAGTTTCTTTATGTCCTTTTGCTGTAAGGTTCTTTCTCTACAGGTCTTTCATTAGTTCACCATTTTCATCTGCAAATATGTCCTGAATAATTTGATGATGGATTCTGATTTGTTTCTTTAGCTAGTATTCATTTTTCTATGTATCACTATGGTCTCTAAAGTTAAAAAAACAAACAAACAAACCTTTAAAAAAGATTACATCATATTGTGACCTTATAGCATACGTAAAGATAGCTTAACTGTGATTCTTGTTTTTGATTTGTACTATAGTAGTAGCCAGCTAATATAATGGTGCCAAGAGTTCAGGTACAGATAAAATTTTGGCAATTTTTGCTGAACTTCTGTGAACATTCACCTCCTAGTTAGCCAGGAAAATGAGTCAAATTCATTTCTCAGCCTCACCTGCACTTAGCAAGTTACATTTCTATTTCCTAGTGCTTGCTACAAGCTCCTCTTTTGTCGTCTGTGCCTCCGTATGGCATCACCGAATCAAGTGAAAATTCACAGTTCTTAGGATCAGATTTGTTTAGGTTCTCTGATGTGTAAGCACATGACTTCTAGTATCACTAACTTTTTTAGGTACATATGAAAAACATTAGCATAATGACATAACTGCAAAACAAATTTAGGAAAAATCTTGTGCAAGGCAAATGCCTAAGAAGGGGGCAGAAATTACTTAGCTTCCTTCATTTATCTAGCCCTCTGTTTTTTTCTGGTTTCTGCTCATTTGCTTTTAAAATGATTAATGCCTTCAGTCCTTTTGCTATTAAAAAGAATGTTGAAAGCTTGAACTTTAAGCCTGAAATAATAATATGCTTAAATACAGTTCATAGATTACTGCAGCTAGGATGATTGCCACAAGAGGACTGATGCACTTCACTTCACCTAGCTTGTAGTCCAAGACTCTGGTCCTCAAAAAGTATACTCATCTTCCATCAAAACTGACATCTAGCTCTCTTTTTTTTGGCTTTAAATGCTCTCAAATGCCTCAAATTCTACTTCTGGCCCTTCTGAAGAGCATCTAAAGACTCACAGTAGCAATATTTTATCTCAAGTTTCTGTATTTCAATCATAGAATCATAGACTCATCCAGGTTGGAAAAGACCTCTAAGATCATCGAATACAACCCTTAACCCAGCACTGCCATGTTCACTGCTAAACAATGTCCTTAAGTGCCACATTCACACACCTTTTGAAAGCTTCCAGAACTGGTGATTCAATTTATTCCTTGTTCTAATGTCTGACTGCTCTTTCAGCAAAGACATTTTTCATAATATCAAATCTAAACCTCCATTGGCACCACTTGAGGCTGTTTCCTCTCATCCTGTTACTGGGGAGAAGTGTAGATTTACTTTAAAAAGTAGATTTCCATTTTAATGGTTATCTCAGCTTATTTGAGTCATTTTTCTAATATGACTTTATGAGAGAGCTGTTTTACACTGACTTATCCTAGATACTAGGTTTAGCACACACAATAAATTTGCAGATGACACCAAGCTGAGTGGTGTGGTTGAAACACCTGAAGGGTGGGATGCCATCCAGAGGGACCTGGACAAGCTCAAGAAGTGGGCCCACAGGANTGACTTTATGAGAGAGCTGTTTTACACTGACTTATCCTAGATACTAGGTTTAGCACACACAATAAATTTGCAGATGACACCAAGCTGAGTGGTGTGGTTGAAACACCTGAAGGGTGGGATGCCATCCAGAGGGACCTGGACAAGCTCAAGAAGTGGGCCCACAGGATTCTCATGAGGTTTAGCAAGACCAAGTACAAAGTGCTGCCCTTGGGTTGGGGCAACCCCCGGTATCAACACAGGCTGGAGGGTGAACAAATCCAGAGAGGCCCTGCCAAGGACTTGGGGGTGCTGGAGGATGAGAGGCTGGACATGACCTGGAAATGTGCACTCACAGCCCGGAAAGCCACTTGTATCCTGGGCTGCATCCAAAGCAGCAGAGTGTGGTAGGGAATTCTGCCTCTGCTTTGCTCAGACCCCACCTGGAGTGTTGCATCCAGCAATATTAAGAAAACTCTGGACACTTGATAAGCAATATGTTCTCCACAGTCAAATGATTTTTCTAAGGAGTACTAGAGACATCTGACAATTAGCAACAATTCTGGTACACAGTGATCTACCATTCTAGTTTCTCTATCCTAACTCCACTTCAAGAGATACCTCCTCTTACATATGTTAATATCTGGAGGTTGTTCCTGTGCTCATATTCTTTCAATACTTTCCTGCTTGAGGAACAGATGGCATTTAAAATTCTTAAGGAACATCGCTTTTCCCCTCCCACCCAATATAATGTCTTAAGCTATGTATCGTGCATCCTATGAAGAAGCCTTTTTGGAATGAGCTTAACAGTTGAGAGAGGCAAAGCTGGTGCTTTCAGATTTCTCTGAGACTGCTTCTAAATGAGAAGTAAAATCCTCAATGAGTGGTAAGAACTTTTAATAGAGAACTTGGATGGAATATATTATAACAGTTTTCTTTGGGGCTTGGGTATATTAATAAAGATTGAATTTCAGACTCCAGTATTAAAAATGTCTACTCTCTCACATATAGCTTTCAGATGCTTTTGATATGTCCAAATGTAATTTCCATATTGATTTCATTAGCTACATTATAATGTTTTCAGCTTTTCCACTGTCAATGCGAATTTCATAATCACAATATACTGGCATAGTGATGGTTTACACAACTACAAGATTGTGATTCCTTCTGATTTAACATTCTGGACAGTTTTGGTTACACAGATGTATTTGTTCCAAAAGGTTTATATATTCGTGATTGAAGTTTAAAGTCAGATTTTCAGCATGAATGTTATGAGTTAGATCAACTGATGTCAACATGAGAGTTGTGTAGCTTAAATCTGACCATATTTGTACACATACAACTGGAGGCGCTTAAAAATTTAAAAAGTAAGCCTAAATAAATAATAATTTTCTCTTCTTTTCATCAAAACCCACACAGGTCATATTTCACTTGCCAATTTTTACCTTTAATATTTTATTTATAGCAATATTCATATGTATACATATATTGGGGACTATGTATGGGGAAAATGTAGGCTATGGTTTTCACTGAGAGTACTCTTCCTTTTAGAATAATTAATCAAAAGGGCAAAAGTTCACAGTGTTGTGCTGCAGTGAGACAAATCTAATACAGACCGTGCAGCAGCGGTGACCTTAGGTAGGTGCCCATCTTGCACAAATAGTAAAATAGGGTTCTTCACATCAGTTAAGTCCTGACAAACTACCTGTAATAATCATTGAAAAAGTGGTTCAGCCTGAAATGCTTGAATTCATCTATGTGTTTGCATATTCAAAACACTTATTTACATACATAATTATAATCACCGATTGCTTAAATTTTCACGTAATTACATTAAATTAAGGGTCTTTGACCCTTGGAAATAGCTTAGAACCAAAATAGCTGTCAGAACCCCAACTCTACATTTTTTTTTTTCTAGAGGTCACCTTGGATTTTCAAAAGGAAGTTGCTTTGAAGATGTTTTGTTGGTTTGTTAAAATAGAGAGGGGGCATTGATGCAAAAGAACCTTCTAAAAGTGATTTTTCTTTTTCAAGAAAATCACATAAATCATTAAACATATAAGGGCTGTATTTCTGTATACAGAAATTCTATGAATAATAATCCTGTTAAGTAATCCTGTACTTTGATCCTGTGCTCTTGCCCGCCTTAAATCTGATGTTGATAATTTCCTTTTTTGTTGTTTGTTTTTCCTGGAAAAGACAAATGGAAGAATTCATTCCCCCTAATGCCAGACCCATTGCAGCAAAATTTTAGTTTTTTGCTCAGATGTGTTTCTGGTATTGACTGAGCCTTTAAGAAGATGGAAATACTTCTAGAACATTATTTGCCATATACTTGTGCTAACATTTTAGCCTCACACGTACAGAAAGAAATATCCAGCATTGTAATATGAACAGAAGTCCTTTCTGTTTGGAAGAAGACATGCAAAATTCCATATGGCCCACTGAAAATGTTCTGTTCCTTTGTCACAATTTGACGTTAGATAATTATTTATTTATTAGTTTATATAACCCAATATGATGCCCTGAAAGGGTACTCAGGGAGTATTTATTCAGAATCTCACAGCTACTGTAAGAATTGTTAACCAAGCTGTTTTCTGAATATTCATCATAACCTACATGATTTTATCCCTCAGAGTTATTAACAGAAGGAATAGAACCAACATTTAATACACAATCATGGTTTATCAAGGCTTATGAATTCTTTGTGATAAGCTTTATAATTACATACAAAATTCCAAAATCATCCTATAGATCTGACAATCTGGCAGTAAACCAGGGTGAATTTTACAAATAGATTCGAGTAGCACAAAATAAACAACCTGACTTTTTTTCCTCTAAAGAAAAAAAGGGGAAATAAAAATAAAAGATCTCACTTTCCATATGATGAAATATATTTTCCTCTTCTCTGTGCTTTGGAAGAGCTGATAATGTTACAACTGACATAACAGTGAAAGCTGTAGGCGTACTGAAGAAAATGATGTAACATTAAAAGTCATGTTGTCTACAGGGGGTCCCGGTGCTTTGACCCATTAAAAAGAAGGTACAAATTTTGAAAAGTTGATGGAAATTTGCATATAACAGTGTAAAGCAAGATTAAGTGAACAGGAAATGCCCCTTATTAAATATGCTGTACTGCTTTTTGGGAACAAAGTCACAGTGTAATGAAAAAGTGGCAAAAAAACCATGAGTTTTTCAATAAATGCTTTGCGCATTTGATAAGGAGTTCAAGTTTTTTATTAGCTAGCTTGAAGTGGACCACTTGGTAGACTTTATACTTTTATGAGCTCATATTAGGTGTCATGTACTGTTAGAAACAAGAATGGGGAGGGATACTGACCATTCTTTCAAAATCCCTAAATATGCTTCCGTAAGGAACAGAAGTCTATTACTAGGTCACTCAACTGACTCAGTTAGAATTAGCATTTAACGTCAGTGTTAGTTTATTATCTATATACTGGTAAACAGAAATGAGAGGCCTTTTGACCCAACAGAGCCTTGCATAAAGAGAAATACTTAAGGTTATGAACTTTTCTTGTCAGGAACAGTGAAGCTCACAAAGGACACAAATTCAGAAGTGGATGTTATCTTCTCTTTGAAAGTATATTGAAACCTCTTTGAAATTGCAGGGCTGACTGATTGACAGTTCCTTTACTATTTTAATTTCAGAAGATTTTTTGTTTCTGATTTTATGGTTAAAGTTCCCACATATACATAATTACTACAAAGTTCTTTGGGAAATATATCAATCCTTTTACTGCAGTCTCTAAAAAACCCTGAGATATTACTGACATATCATGACAATTGTATTAGGCTTTTAGACAAGATTCTCCACCCATATAATTCCAGAAAACATTAGCAAGGACTTAGTTAGTTATCATATGCAGTGTAGTATACCCTACCTTTTATTGAAAATAGTAATATCATTTTGTGAGGAAATATATTTATTACATTCTGGTTGCCTTTTAAAATGTTTCAGCAGCTTTCAAAAGAAGAGAGTTAGCATTCAGTGATTCATTGTTGTTTGATGGCAGCTCATAATTTTTTTCTGGGCAAGCTGGTGTACTACAGTTAGACATCTTTGACTACTGAGTATGATTCTTAAAAAAAAAACCCTCATGCAAAAGTTCAGATTGTGTTACTTCACCTAAGGTGCAGGTATATGAGAACAGGTGCTTCAAATTTAACAATATGTTTAAAGCACAAAATATTTCTTAATATTCTCTTGAATACGAAGCTTTTCAAAATCAAGACCTGACAAAATAGAAGAAATCTGTTGCAAAGAGTAGACTTCTAAAATAACTAAACATCAGCTGAGAGTTATGGATATTAAAAATAACTATTTCTTTAAACTTGTTTGGAATTAGAAACAACTGTGTTGATAGTTCTTTAACTTTATTGCAAAGCACATAATGAGCAATTATATCACACATGATAAATTCACCAGTGAAATATTATCAGTTGGCAGCTGGGTCTTTTACAAACATAACAGAATAGGAACATGAAAGGGAGTAGAACTAACCATCTGCTGAAAAAGACTGCATTACAAATTTAGTAAAGCACAGCAACGGGAAAACAAAACAAACTTCAGAATGCAATTTAATTTACATCTCCATATTAATCATCTGGGACATGCATAAGGAATATACGAAGTGGATTATGGATTATAAAAAAAAATGCATAATTGTATTCATAAACCAGTTAGTTTTGGATTCATTGAACTGTAATCTTGATAAAGACTTATGCTTTCTATGCATACTGACATAGACTGCTTGTTGACTTTAAAGACCGCAATCCATATTAATTTGATAGCAGAATTTAACAGACCAGGTATTACCCAATATTGTTCAGAAGATCTGTGAAAAAATACACTGGTCTCAATCTAGGGCAGGTAATCCAGCTGGAAAAAAATCTTCCATGGAGATCGGGAGAGGTAAGAAACACAGTTGCTATTTTGAATGCCAGAGAGATATCCTGAAATTTCCAATATGAACTAAAATTATTATAAAGGTTAATCAGCATACTTTCCCTGCTTAAGAGAGCAGAACAATGTTGAAGATGGTGAGATGAATTTTATATTTGCTTAAATGTGGCACTTAAAAACTTTTAAAGAAAGTGATATTATTTTATATTAGTGTCATTATTCAGTATAAGTGAAATACAGCTGCTGAAGAAAGCATCAGTTTAGGGCAAGACTAAGAGGGAGACACATCTGAGCAGTACCATATCCTATAAAAAGTAGTGTTCAGTTCATGGTCCTGATGTTTAAAATCCTACCTATACATAGAGCTCTCTTTTCTCAGATTTACATTCAAGAGCTGAAGACATCCTCATAATTGTCTCATTCAGTTGATGAAAAGTGCCCTCTGTGTATGTCTGAATTTGCTTATTCAAACCTTGCTCACGACCTTCCTAATGTCTTGAACTTAAAATCTCCCCTGATTTCAATTCTTGGTTTTAGCTCTGAGATTAAATTCTAGTTTGATACACACTTAGCAAGCACACCTGACATTTACAATAAATAAAACACCTACTCTTTCCCAAGTCACCTTGTAGAGAATGCACAATAATGAAAATGACTCATACTTAAATAACACATTTTAAAAGTCTTACTGAGCCTGAAAGTTCTCTTCTGAGGTCACTGCACTTGCCTTTTACATGATATAGCACTTCTCATCCCCCTTTCAAGGAAAACATGTAAATATTTCATAGAGCAGCATGTAATATTTCATAAATATATAACGCTTTAACTTCGTAACAAGGCAGGTTTTTTAATTATTATACAAAAATCTCATCTGCTTATTCAACTTGTGTTTCATGTGATATACTCCCTTTTCACAATGACATTAGCAGGTTTAGAAATTTTCTTGAGGGCCTATTCAGAAACATATAAAGAAGAGTTTCCAGGTCTACAAGATTCCTGGGGGAAGGACTCATTAAATTATAGATCCAAATGCTCACAGTATTTATTGCCTTCATATTTGCATATCAAACTAAAAACATCTGGAACTAATTTACAAGGATATTGAACACACATAATTCCACTTACAGTCAGACTGTTAGTGGCTGGCAAATTGAAAATCTGTCTCTATGCATATAACCGTCCAATCTTTCTGCTGGTCTTGTGAGACCAGCAATGAGTCTGCAAATTTCCACATCCATTCAGTAACATCCTGAATGAACAGTAGTGTGTTATGTTGCACTTTTTTTCCTGGTGTGTCCTCATGAACAAAGTAAAAAAAGTCTTAATTTTCAACAAGCGCTGCAGCCTTATTCTCCACATACTCTTGAGTGATGCCTAGCAAACCTGAGAAAAGCATGGAAACAGTAATGGTTTTCTACTCTAGTCCAAGCACCTGATCCAGGAAGCAGCTGAAAACTAATTAAGCCTTTCAACTCTGTACAACAGCAGCCAGATATATTTTAACTCAGCAGAATCTCAGGTGTTGGGCACCAATGACATTTCCTTTCTCTTCGCACTCCACCCCAGGGAAGCCACACCCCCAGCCCTTCCTGATTCATGATAAACAGTTCTTCTGTGCTAAAGATAGCGTGCCTTTCTATTCTAACAGATGGAGCACAGAAAGAGATTCCTAAGTATCTGAAACAGGAGTCCAAAATTCTGTTGACATTTTTAATCCAGATTTGGGGTGTTTTCTTATCTGTCGGTTGTAATATGTGTGCAAATATCTATGAAGGTATTAATTGCCTGTATTTTTTCAGGGATGGATTTAAATGGGAAAAAAAAATCTTTGTGCCTGTGTAAGAAAAAATGCACATTTCTCTCATAGCTGTAATGGGGTGGCTTTTTTAAAGAAACAGCTTTAATGTGTCTTAGGTAATACACTACTCTTTTTAAAAAAAGGCAGAGGGTGCAATTCTGCCTCAGAGAAGAGGCTTAGCATTTCATGCTAAGCATATCTATTTCCACCAGGCAGAAGTACGTTCTATCCATTACCAAGCCTTCCAACACCAAGACCTATGCTTATCCACAGTTTTCAACTAGTAGGTAACTATCCTATCTCATTGTTAATACTTACGACTGAATACTCAGCCAACAGGTCATTGAGAAGGACTACTGGCTCTTGTGGTGGGGAGTTAAAGAAACATCAGTAGTGGCAGGTTTAGCATAAATAACAAAAGAAACATGGCAGGAAAAGGAAGCTATCTCTTTCACAGAATGTTTCCTTAGGGCATTAAAATTGAGCAGACTTTCAAGTATTTCCTAAGATCTTTCACTGTCACCATGTAGGGAAATTTCCTTTGGCTAATGGAAGGATGATTTAACTTTTTTCTTGGAAAATTAAAATTAATTGAGAGAAGACAAGCTCCAAGAGTTAGCAGTAAAAGAAAATGTTAAATAATTCCATGAGGATGAATTTTAAATCCTGATCTGTATATTTGGAAAGAATGATGCAATACTGTCCCCACGCCCAAATCTATTTAAATGAGCATGTTTTAAGCCAGCACTGAAAATATATTATGTCTTTCACACTTAGACTTTCCACCATAGAATGCTAGCAACTCTGTTAATGAGAATCCAAGAGAAAAATGACAAAGGTGTTCAGGTGTGAATGATATTTTATGACCTAAAGCACTATCTGTGTTACTGGCAAATTTTTTCTATATTCTATTCTATTCTATTCTATTCTAATTTTGTAGGACCTGGTGTTCTATAAATGCATAGACAACACATCAAGTTTAATGAGTCCATGGTTAACAATAAAAATGTACAAGAAATGTGATAGAGATGGTTCCCACCACATCCTGAAGCAGGAGATCAGAAAAACACAAATACTAATTGTCCCTTTCTCCTACTTTTACCCAGAGGGTCATGTAAACATAGGAAACTTAATCTGACTTGAATTTTCCATCACGAGCTACTTTAAACAACTCTCTTCTCTTGAGAGCTACATAAGAAAGCATGTTTTCCTCACACGACCTCCCTTTTCTGTTATCAGCCACAAACCTCTCTGATGCTTAGAAGTTTTAACTGGATAGATTTTATTTTTTTACAAAACACAGCTAATGGATCTTGATTCTTTGGCTGAGACTAAAGCCTATGTCCTCCATATTAAGTTTGCATGCCCCTATGTTGCTGTGTCTGAGAGAACTTGACCCTAAACAAGGATCAGTCTCATTGATAATCCCACATTTCTGCTCCAATATTTATCGCTGTAATTTTTTTCTCACCAGGACCTGGGCTGGTTGTATTTTACTGACGTGCTTCTGTTTACAGAGAATTAAGTTTCCCTTGAAACCTACTAACTGTACATAAAGCAAAGCCATTAAGCAGTGGGCATCCCTTTTCCAATACACAGTCAGAAACCACACTGCTCATTTAAAAGTGACCTGAACAGCCCACTGGCAGTGTGAACTTACTATTGGAGGTTCAGAAACTCCATTTTCATGTATTTTTAACACAATAATTTACTAAGTAAAATGACCCAGAAGCTAATTAGTAGGACCTAATAGAGCCTGTGTGATAGAAGTCTGGTATCTTCATATGACACACCCTTATACATTCAGCTTCGAGTCCAGATGGAGAGAATTACCTGTGTGTCCCTAAACTTGCATTACACTGAAGCCTGATAAATGTCTAGCCATGGTATAATCAGATCATCCACACCTATTCTTGTAACTGGACACCACTGGAAATTCCTATTTTCTAAGAGCTTCCTTTAAAAATTTTTTTCTCATCCACCATAAAAAAATTTTTTTCTCATCCACCATAAAGTCAGTCAGATCAATACATTTCAACATAATCTGTCTATGATTATGGTATAGTACTCCACCCAGCACAGGGGTTTTCTTGACAAAAGTAGCACCTTGATACTAAATCTGACAAAAAGAACAACAAAAAAACCAACCAAAAAACCCCTACACCAAACAAACAATCAATCCCCAGGAACCCATTGTTACAAGTGCTGAGGGTTGAAAATAGTCTGTACTGACACAGCAAAAATATCAGAAACCAAGACTGACTGTGTTAATGGATAAAACAGTGTCAGATAGACACTATTTTAAATTTTGCTGCTTCATGTTGCATATCTGTAATTAAATATTTTAACATAGCCAAAAGTATCTTTTTGACCTAGCCTTATCACTAGAGCTTGCATTTTCAACTTGTAGGCAGAATCTGATGAAGCTGTAGAATGCTTGTAGCAGCCTTAAGAAGACAGTTTTATGCTAAATAATAATATGTGAATAGGAAATTCCAAAAAGGAGATCGCCAGGGGAAAGTATGTACATCTGTAAACTCAAAGCATTAAAGTGCTGAAATGCAAACCTGTTGAAATAGCCTATAAATGGTTTAGTATATTTTATACATCACATGGACATAATAACAATAGTAGCAATAATAACAATAACAAAAATAGCAGTAAAAATGGATCAAAAGCAAAAAATCTTAAACTAGTATTGTGTAGCCAATCTTCATTGATTTTACTGAGCTCGTTCTGCTTAATATCAGCTTAGGAACTAACACTTAGTCTCTCCTTGTGTGAGGAAAGATCTTGCCTGTGCAAGCTGGATGTGCTTGTGTTTGGACTCAGACCTTAAGCTCATTTATCAAAAGAGGATCATTGTTTCCATGTAATTGCTCAGATGGCTGTAAATGTAGCACCATAATAAGGAATCTAAAATTAATATGGGGTTTTTCAGACTTCAGTCTTTAAATTCTAGAACACGTGGTGTCTGTGTTCTTAAGTTTACTTAGAACAAAGCCTCACATTTAAATAACCATGTAACTGCAGAACCTCTTATTGGTCTCTTGCTCGATTTTATGTTGATACTGTTCAGAGCTTTAGCAGTCTTCAGAGAAACCCCAAGGTTTAAGTAGTGCGTAGCAGATCAGTTCATTAGTGAGCTTGTGCTGGATCCCCAAACTAGCTGTTTCTCTTCCTCGTACTGCTATGGGATTCTGTTTTGCAAGGTATGCTCTCAAAGGGTCAGTGGATACTCTCAAATTATGCGATGTAACAAAAACATCTCCAGCCTCTCCTCTTGGAGATATATCACCGTGCTGACAAAATAATTAAGACATTTTAGTCTCAAGAGGGAAAAGCATGAACAAGAGAGATTATGAACATGTTTCCAGATTACTGAGGGAACATAAGGAGATAAAAAGAATTTGTAGAAAACAATGAAAGGAAGTGAAAAAGAATTGCACAAAAAGGTTATATGGAAATCCCAGAATGTGGGCAAAATGCCAAAAGGAACAACTGAATTAAGAGTGGAAAAGAATAAGAAAGAAAATGCAATATGGAGTATGAAATGGATATTCTTCTAACACAAGAAAGTACACCCTCAGCAAATTGGCAGGTGACTCTGAGTGGTTGAAACACCTGAAGGATGGGATGCCATCCAGAGGGACCTGGACAAGCTCAAGAAGTGGCCCTTGGTAATCTCATGAGGTTTAACAAGAGCAAGTTCAAGGTGCTGCACCTGGGTCACTGCAACCCCCAGTACCAACGCAGGCTGGGGGATGAACAGATGGAGAGCAGCCGTGCCGAGAAGGACTTCGGGGCGCTGGTGGAGGAGAGGCTGGACATGACCCAGCCATGTGCACTCGCAGCCCAGAGAGCCAAACGTGCCCTGGGCTGCATCCAAAGCAGAGTGGGCAGCAGGGCCAGGGAGGGGATTCTGCCCCTCTGCTCTGCTCTGGTGACACCCCACCTGCAGTGATGCATCCAGCTCTGGGGTCCTCAGCACACAAAGGACATGGACCTGTTGGGGTGAGTCCAAGGGAAGCCACCAAGTTGATTAGAGGGATGGAGCATCTTTTCTATGATGAAAAGCTGAGAGAATTTGAGTTGTTCAGCCTGGAGAAGGCTTTGGGAGACCTTATTGGGGCTTTCTTGTACCCGAAGGGAGCCAACAAGAAATCTGGAGAGGGACTTTTTACAAAGGTATGTAGTGACAGGACAAATGACTTTAAACTGGGAGTAGGTTTAGATTGCAGGGAATTAGGATTAGGATTAGGATTAGGATTAGGATTAGGATTAGGATTAGGACGGAATTCTTTACTGTGAGGGTGGTGAGGCACTGGAGGCCCAGGGAAGTTGTAGATGCCTCATCCCTGGAAGTGTGCAAGGCCAGGTTGAATGGGTCCCTGAGCAACCTAGTCTAGTGGCAGAAGGATTGGAACTAGATGATCTGCAAGGTCGCTTCCAACCCAAGCCATTCTGTCATTCCATGATACTGAAAAAGGAGCCTTCTTTAATTCTGTTTGTAACTATGCAATTAGTGGTTCTACTCACCAAACATTCTTTTGTTTCATGTTTTTCTCATCTGGATAAAAGGGATGAAACCGGACACTTTATCTAGGATAAAGTGAAAGAAACTTCACACTTCTATATATAAATAGTACCATTAATATTGTAATTGGATTTGAACATGCCAAACTAGAGGAAAAAAATATTATGATTATGTTGTCCAAATCATCATTCAAAAACCAAAACAGATATGACAATGAAAGTTCAGACATTGTGTTTGTACTTTTTCACACCCCAAGTAATAATGCTCTACTGACCGACAGTAGAAAGTCTGGTTATGAAATGCTGATATGAGAAGTCTGAAACACTGTTCAGGAAAATATCTTTGTGTTGAAGATTTCAAAAGGCTTCCCCAGAGCACCTGATTCTGTACAGTATTTAAAGTGACTATCTGACCTTAATGGTCTTTTAAGTTTGCACAGGGAAAGAAACAAGTGTTAATAATAGATCCTCATCTGGGCCAGTGCAGGTGCAATAAAATTGGCCATAGGATTGACAGAATGTTCTCTTCCATACCTGGTCTCCGTGAACTTGTGTACTTTATTTGGCAGCACTGTACCATGACCCTTTTTAGCCTAGCTTATAAATCCATACCTGCTTAACAAATTTTTTTTACTGCAGGGCTTGAGGCTCAAGGGTTGCAGTTAGAAACACTGAACATCAATATCCTTGTATTCAGTCAAAAAGATTGATTCTCTCTGATAAAAACCAAGGGGTGAGAGCTGCAAGGCAAAAGAAACTGGATAGGAAAAGTTGCCAAAAATAAAGCTGTGAAGAGGTTTGAGTCCAATCTCTGACTTTCCTAGATGTCTCCAGTTTTTCAAATCACTCAAAGGAATGAAGACCTTTCAGTAAAGACTGGGATATCTTAAACTAAGCCTTTATGTGCATGGAACTGTCAAAGTTAAATTTTGCAGTTTCTTTCTGCTCAGAGTAAGCAGACCACTGCAAGGCAGTGGAATTATAAACCCCTGCAAAGATAAAAGTAAAGGAAAGTTATCTTGATATTTGGTCCTGAATCAGCATCCAGAGGTAATCCAAAGCACAGCAAAGCACATCTTAATCTATTCTCATTTGATGGAAAAACAGCAATGATTACCATTCCTCCTACTATCACCCAAGGTAATCTGTCCTTCATATTCAAGAAAAAAAGGTTAGCTGTATAATCTATTTACTAAATTAGTTGATATAAAAACTGCAATAAAACATAGAAAATTATTCCCAATGCCCCAGACTGACAGAATGGCAAAACATTTGTAAATACTATTTTTCACTTGTTTCTAAGCTAACAAATTCTTCTGATTAATCAATTTTGTTTTTAACCACTTGTTGTTCAGCCAAGCTCCTACTAATGCCCTATAGGAACTAAAAAGATACTGAAAGGTGGAGGATGAATATACTTATGTTTCTTATGCTTACTTGGGTGGTGTTTGTGCCTTTAAGTAAAAACACCTTCATATTGTTTAGCCTATTACAATAATTTTAAAGATCTTGATATACTTTTGATGTTATCCTGAGTACTTTTAACTATAAAAGAAGCAGCTAAGATAATCATATAAAATAAATAAATAAAATTTAAATAATATAATAAATGAGCAGCTAAAATAATCCCAAAAATCCAGAACAGTACCTTAGAAAATCATTGCTTAGACCAACCTAAGTAACCAACATATAGTATTAGTCCAATAACCTTGGAAAAATTGGATTGATTTTAGTAACTATTGAAGGATGATGAAGATTTAAGTTTAAGATTTAACTTGCCAGTGTAGAATTTTTTTTATAGTTTGTAGAACATAGGAGTCCCTAAAAAACTCTTCAGATAGTCATTTGGAAACAGCCATGCAAGAAGAAACATTAGGATTAAAAAGAAGATAGTTTTCCTACTGCACTCACTTTTTAAAAGAAAAGCAGTAAGACTGAGCAGCTTCAAGAATAGAAGTTAAAAGAAAAAGCGATTTATGTGTAAGTGTTATAATTTTGTAACATTTCTCTGAGTCCTAAACTTTATCAGCAAAAATAGTCTTTCATAAAGTTAATCTGTAAAGATCCTTGTAGTTAACTGAGTTTTAATTAGACTGCATGTATTATTGAAAATGTTTCCACTTTGATTACGTGTAGAGAAGTGTCTCTTTGCCCATGTGAAGAGATCAAACTGGCATTTGCTTCCCATCTCCTTCAGAGCATTCAGATAAGGATAATTGGATTAGTTCCTGTCTAAACAATGTTTCAGACTAAAGCCCTAGGGCCAAAATACTAGGTCTTAATTGGCCGCACTACCTACTCCAGTCATGTAGACAAATTAAATTAATTACAATATTTTGAAAATGTTTCAACAACAACTTTTAATCACAAAACAGGGAAAAAGCCTCAGGAATTCCACAGAAACTTAAATATAAAATGTCTTTGGAGAGCCAGCTAGGGCACATTGTATAAAATACTGCTTTTGAAAATCAGAGGGGAGGTGAACACAGTTCTGGTTTATTATTCCTGGATGATTTTGCCATTAGAAATGCCAGTTTCATGCTGGTTTGAACACTAGATTTTTGCATTATGAGCACTGCAATGTCCTAATTTTTTTTACATCCCAACTAATTAGCCTATTCATGAGGCAAGTGTCTTGTGGTTATAGTAATCTGCACCTGCACACTTGACCATTCATTTGACATCATAACTCTAAAATATGCAAAATAAATATAATTCACAATGCTGTCTACTTCCATAAACATAGGCTTTGCCAGAAAAGTGGCATAGAAAGCCATAATTTTTATGACAAAATCTGGAAAAGGGATTTTTTCAGTTTTTCTTAAAAAACAATTTGTAGGAGATATTTCTGAATATTATACCAGTAGATTGTACCTGCTCAAATTAATGTCCAGTTTTTAATCTGAAAATTCTTGATACTTTTTTATTGTTAAGCTGTTTTTATTAAACATATCAAATGTTTCAATATTATGTTTAACATTTAATTACATTTTAAAATTTACTTAGGAATGTGAGACAATTTGATCCTGGCTTCTCATTGAAGTGAAATTGATGTGATCATCCTACATATATGTAAAATCTTGACTCTCTACATGTTAATCTATTGGTGCATTTCAACCAAATGGGGCAACTGGATAGAATCTTCATTGACAATAAAGCTACAAGTTTTTTAAAAGAAGATGGGTGAAAACACTCACATGTCAGACAATTTACAAAGTAAATAAAACTTATATGTTACCTAACACAAAAATCCACAGCTGCCAGCTACAACTACGATATCATTAGCATCAATGCCAATGAAACCCGAGACGTGAGCCCATAGGGAATGTGTTAATTTGTTCTTCAGCTCAGGGAAATTCTTATTTTCACAGTGATACCTTGGCAAATTAATACGTGCATGAATTTTTAGTAAAGCAAACTCACAATACTGTTGTTGAGAAGATGACAGGCGATTACCGGTTTGAAAGTCTCATGTTTTTTGTACAAGTGGACAAAAAGCACAATAGCTCAAGAGGATTATGAAATTTGGTTATTGAAACATAATAGAATAGGCATAAGTCCTAAGCATAATGGAAAAGCATTGAAAACCTGAGTTTCAACCTTCTTACAGCACAACTTTTCTAAAGCTTATCAAGCTACAAGACCCTCAGAGAAGGACATATCTTAGCAGCATGACAGGAAGAGAAAAGTGAATCCATGATCTTAACAGAGAACCCTGTTCTCATGAGCTAAGTCTCCTTTAGAAGACACAAGTATAACAAAATAAAGTGGTGGATTATGTCTTTAAATGAATTTAACCAAATAAACAAGCCTGGGAAAAAGTGTTCTGGATCAAAAAAAATTAAAAGTGCATATGAAAGATTTAGTATCACAGTTCTATTTTCTTTTCATTTTCTGTTTTACATCACATATGTAAGAAAGCAGTATACAAAGAGCTTCAGGCAATTTATCAAGTGCATCACCTTCCCGTTTAGCTTAACCTGTTCACTAGTGATATGACCTAGTTTAGACTTTAGTAGTGTTCCATCATAATAATTCTTATCTTACTGAAAAGAATTCAAAGACAAAGTTTAACATTTATTGCTTTTATTTCCAGCACTAACTGCAGTGGGTGAATCCCAGTAGTGTCTCCCAGAAAGGTGCAACTAGTCAGTTTTATAACAATTACAATATATTCTTAACAGCTTTAAGAGGTAGGATTCGAATTCTACAGTTATCATAGAATCAGAGAATGTGCTGAGTTGGAAGGGACCCACAAGGATAAATGAAGTCCAACTCCTGGCCCTGCACAGGACCATCCCCAAGAGTCACACCATGTGCCTGAGAGCCTTTTCCAAATGCTTTTTGAACTCTGCCAGGCTTGATGCTGTGATCACTTTCCTGGGGAGCCTGTTCCAGTGCCCAGCTTCCCTCTGGGTGAAAAACCTTTTCTTGATATCCAACCTAAATCTCCCCTGACTCAGCTTCATTCTATTTCTTTGAGATCTGTCACTGGCTATAAAAGTGAAGAGATCACTGTATGCCCATCTGCTTCCCCTCACAAGGAAATTTTAACTGCAATGAGGTCTCACCTCAGTCTCCTCTTCTCCAGGCTGAACAGACCAAGGGACGTCAGCCACTCCTCATACAGTTTCTCCTCAAGGCCCTTCACCATCCTCATTGCCCTCCTTTGGATGCTCTCTAATAGTTTAATGTCTTTTTCATCATGTGGCACCCAAAACTGCCCCCAGCACTCGAGGTGAGGCCGCCCCAGTGCAGAGCAGAGCGGGACAATCCCCTCCCTTGCCCGGCTGGTGATGCTGTGCCTGATGTCCCCCAGGACAGGGTTGGCCCTCCTGGCTGCCAGGGCACTGCTGACTCATGGTCAACTTTCTACTGACCAGAACCCCCCAGTCCCACTCTCCAGCCTCTTGTTCCCCAGTCTGTACATCCAGGGTTGCTCCATCCCAAGTGCAAAATCCAGCACTTTCTCTTGTTAATCTTCATACTGGTGATTGCCCAGACCTTTAATTTGTTAAGGCAATTATTGTGGAGAGCCGAACTCAAGCTACTCTGACATGTAAATAGTTCATATTTCAGTCAGCATATAATAACCATTCAGTCTGGCAGACCAGTCTGTACATCCCCAATCCAAATTCTGCAAAAGCACCCATAAAACTCATCTCACCCCCAGAGCTGTTTGCAACAATGAACAGACAACAATGAAACTGTTGGGACTATTTCAGTCCTCTAGTTCCTTTTCTGGCCATAGATGAGATTAATTAATTTAAATTAATTAATTTTAATTAAAAAAAGATGGGCCCAAATGTCTTTCTTCTGACAGTGTCATTTACCAAAAATATATGACACCTAAATAACACAGTGAAAAGTAAATGTCCTAGACTAAACTTCGGTGATCACTGTGGTTTTGGATATGGACTTTAGCAGTTGAAAGAGCAGGCTGAAATTACTTATTTTGCATATGATGGTTACAGGCATTGAAAGAACTTTTAATAAATCCATATTTTTAGTAAGTGTCCAAAAATTGCAATTACTCTTGAGAGGGATTCATGTCACCAAATTATACTTAATTATACTTGTTTAAAAGTTAGACCTCTAGTCTAGGTAGCTGTTTATATTCTCTGAAATAAATCAAGAAAGGGAGACATACTTTCCCTTCTTTTTCAAAAATATCTTAACAGGACAGTTGGATTTCACTAATAAAGATGAAAACTTAAATTTTGGAGAGCAAAAGCTAGATAAGATAGATCTTACTTTATGTAGTCAAAATAGAGAGCATGGCTGTAAAATAATCTTAGAATGAAACGAAGAAATTAACGTCTAGGGAGAAGTAAAAATTTCTCACTTGAGGAAAACCACCATATATTATATTGAGTAGAAAAACTCTGCCTTATGAAAAAGAAAATAAATTATAGAAAAAAATGTGTGTTTAAAGAACTGTATTTTAGAGGTTTAGTTGCACTTTCAGCTTACTTTTCTACTAAAGAAAACTGAATTTATAGAAATATGTCAAACAGTAAATTGGAGGGGGGTTTACTGAAGTCCTAGGAAGAGTTTAAAATTTTAATTGAAAGGAAATGTGACAATTGCATATAATGTAATAAAATTTAACACAGACTATAAAAAAAATCCCTTTTAAAGATATTCATTCATTACATGACAGTTACCAAATTATATAAAATGAATGTAATAGCTCCAAATCCTAAAGGAATAACTGTAAAATAGATGACACTGTCTCTGATTCCACAGATAATTCTTGGTTTTGAAATAAAAAAACACCTCAGTCAGGTTTGAGATTTTCAGTACTTCTCTCATGGTATTTGATTTAGAATTTGTTTTACGCCTCTTAAAAAATCAGTATCTAAGATATTTTTATCACCTGAAAATATTGGAACTTATTTTGTGAGAGGTAGATTTCCATCTTCCCGCCTGCAAATAAAACTTTGAAATGAAGAAACTTGAAGATAAAAAAGCAAAGGCAACTAAATGAAACCCGGTAGTCTTGTTAAATCCTCATAATTTTTAATCCAGTCTTCTAATATTCATATGCTTTAGTCCTGATTCAAATGTATGTGCAACTGCAGCACTGAGCAGAATTTTTTCAAGTATAACCTTTTCCTACTTCTGTTATAAGAGAATCAGAAATTCCAAAGGAATCCAAAGGCATAACAAAGAGGGGCCTGGGAGAACGGGGAATCATTTATATATTCTAGTACCTGTTCCTGTAGTTGCTCAAACATTTTAGTCCAGGATTGAGAGTTTCAGAAAGGTCAGTTGTGAATCTCTTCAGGAAGCAAAGGAAGATAAATTGCCATTTTCTACATCCTGAATGCTCTACTAAGTGAATGACAGAATACAATTGAAAAGATACCATCCCCATGGGATTCAATATGCATATTTGTGCAGATCTCATTCTAGTACAATTACGTCTTCACTGATATGTTTCATATATAGGACCCAGTAAGGATTTTGAGACAAATTAAAAACAAAACAAAGAGAACTAGAACACAGAGCCGAGGACTCTTCTTAGATCCTTATTTAGTAACTATTTCATTCAAAATATTGAAATGAAAAAATCAGTATTTGTTAGAGCTTACAGCGATACAACTCTAATATATATAACTGGAGTATACAAGGTCTGGGCTTAGATGCAAATATAAAATAACATCTAGATGCTTAAATAACATTAATTCCTTTAAGAATATCATCCATAAGCAATAAAGAATGTATTTGCTTAGATAACGGAAAAATAGGAATAACAAGGTGTTTTTCTTGTCTTTAACCTTTTAAAAGAGAAGAAAACAGCAGATATTAGCAACAAATAATGATGTAGTAGTCTCCGCTCATTTCATTGTTCTAGTCATTAAAATCTGGAGATCTGCAAAAGCAGCTCTAGCCATGCGTGCGCTTCTAATTGAACAGAGGATATTCTTATAATATCTATCTTCCAGTTTGCATGTCTAGGTAATGATGTCAGTTTTACACTGACAGTTAACAAGCATAAGATGGTGTTAATCGAATGACCTTTCAGCAATAAGTGATTGAAGAATTAACTTCTCCAGCCTTAAATCACATTTTCACTGAATAAATTAAATGGAGAAATATCTTTCCAAAGTATCTGCAAGCACTGTAGCAGTACTAAGAATCAAAAGATTCAGATACCTTGAGAACCAATTATTACTGTATTTTCTAGAATTGCAAGGATATGAGAAGAAAGGAAGACTAATTACTCCACAGTCATTTTAAAAAAGGTTTGTACTCAAAAAGCAGCATAGCATTACCAAAATGAACACACACATACCTATGCATACAATCTGAGAAAACTTTTTTAACCTGAATTCTTGCTAATTTTGTTACAATGCAACATCATTGATATTTATTCATTTGCCCATAAACCATTGCTGTGAATCGATTTTATTGGAAATCAGTAAAGTTTGGGTCATATCTATTGCATTATTTCCAAAAAGTGGGCTCTCAAACAGATTTAAAAAAAAAAAAAAAAAAAAGAGAAGTGACAACGAGGAGTAGCATATCTCAGTTTCACAAATGCTAATGCTAATACCATTTCTTCCTCAACGCAGTTTACAACAGAAAGATGTTACGGTGGTGGTCTGGTGGTGGTAAGCCGTAACCTTCCAAAAGTGTCTCCAGCTGGGAGGCACTCAGCAGGCTACCGCACGCACACACACACGCACAAACCAGACAGCTTCTTCAATAAGTCGACGGCAAAGAGTCCGTGGGAGAAGTTTATTCCAGCCATATGCAAGGAGTAGATCCAGGGAGACAAGGTGAGAATGAAGAGAGGACAAAGAGAGCTAGAAAGTGGAAGGGACCAGGTTTTTATACGGGGTCGGTAGGGGGGGAGAGAGCATCAGGGACCAATAATCTGAGGGCATGGGGTGGGTACACAGGTGGGAATGGGGTATGGGAACCAATGGGAAAACCCTGAGGGAGTGACGAGGGAGCAAGGGCTAATGGGGGGAACAGGGAAATGGGAGAACCTTCCAGATAAGGTAGAAAGGGGCGGGGAGGCCAACGGGCCAACCGGGGAAGCAGAACTGGGGCACATTAACATAACGGAACAAAGCATCCTGGGAGAGGCCTTTTCTGTCACCATAACCTTGGAGTGCCTCCTAGGGCTCTTCTCTCCAGGGGACCCTTTGGTCCCTCAGTCAACAAGTCCACTACCCTCCACAGAAAGACACATGGAGCATAAACCCTTCACTCCCCTTTTTTGCCCTGGTCTTTCTTGGTGGACGTTCAAAGTGAAGTTCAGTTCGCTTTGTTATCAGTTGTTTTTACACCTGTCCTGCCTGGTACTGATGCAATGACATCTGTAACAGATTATAGCTGAAGTTATCTTAAGAAATATAAATAAAATATTGATCACATACAGACCCATTTTTTAGTTGGGTACTACTGATCTTAAAGAAGAAAGTCAGAGTATACCTATGAGAAGAAACTGTTGTAATCATAAGTGAAAATGCTGAATAAACACATTAATATTGTGTTTTCTATCTGGTAAAACCCCAGGCTTTAGCTAAAACATGTAATTTTACTGTATACATATCAAGAGAAACAGTATACAAATTCTACATTGATATAGGCAAATGATACATTCATAAAAAATCATTTGGCCAAAAATACTTTTCGTCTGATATGTATTGCAAAATACAAGTGAGATGCATCTTGCCAGACCGTGCTCTTCAGTGTTCTCCAATGATTGCTTGGCAAGAGGTTGGTAAAATTTTACACGTTGATACTGTTTGACCTTTTTTATTCTTTCTGCTATCAGTTTCCAAAAATGTAAATACATATGTAATTGTGAAGAAATTCTGATTGTTAACAAGTTAGCGTCTGATTCTGATCACTAAATATCAAGGAATACTATAGATGGTGGTTTTGATAATATTGCCTCTATTTACTTTTTTGGATAGCTGTAAAAATGCTCATGCACAGATAACGATAAGTATAGACTAGCTGGAAGGCACTTTATCTTTACCCAGAAAAAAATAAATTAAGGTCCTAGGCAGCATAATAGACATGGTGTCAATCATTAAAACATGCATCACCAAATCCCTCTACTCCAGAAACCAGTCCCAGACTGCAGTACAGAGTAATTACTTCTTGGAGTTGTAGTGACTAATAAACTGTATTAATTATGAATACAGGTATTATAACATCTTTTTGCTTCTTGTTTATCAAGGTTATCTTACATCTTTGGAGATGTTATGAAGAAAATGAGGAACTATTAATTGAAAAAATAATTTCTCAACACTTGCCATAATCTTTAAATGTCATATCAATAGCTATAGGCAATGAACTTTAAGAAACATTGTTACTCTACTCTTCCCTCATTATCAAACTGTAGAAGGACACACTATACTCTCAGCAACTGTTTGCATCTCTGGACCATTCTCTTCCTTCTTGCTCACCATTAGCAATGTAAGTTTATAATTAAGGCTGATCTATTCAAGGTCCTTTCTGCATATCAGAAATCCCAAAGCATAATTAATTGGAATGAACGGAGCATCTGGTTGCTTGTGATCTTATAGTTTCAATGTATATGATATTTAATTAAAATAAATGCCCTCCCTCCCTCTCTCATAGGGGAATTAGTTCATTAAAATTTTCAAGAGTGAGAATCAGTCCTCCAGCAAATATTAACATTTGGGAAGGAGCAGAAGACTGGGTCGATAAAGCATTCTGTGTTCTTTGTCATATATTTTTCCCCTGGTGCTGGATGACACTGCTACGACTGCTCATTCATCTTAACCTTGAGGTATGAATCTTTGATGTTCTCTCAAAACTGAGTTGGTTTACAACACTTTTTTAAAAAAAACCTTGTGTCATGGGTCTTTTTGAATTCTCCAGGTAAGCACACACAGAACTACAAAATTCTGCCAAAGTTAATTAGTTATTATGCATCTAATTAGCAAATATACATAAACTAGACACTCCTCCTCTGTCTTATGGCCATAACTTACTCATTAGGTTCTTAAGTATTCTCTACTCATCTCCATCTAGGCAGGGACACCCTGTCTCATTTGGGGAGCCTGCATACACATAGTCCAGCTACAAGTGGATGAGGGTAAGGTTGTGGATGGAATCTACCTGGACTTTAGCAGAACCTTTGAGACCATTTCCCACAGAATTCTCCTGGAGAAACTGGCTGGTCATGGCTTGAATGGGTGTACTGCTAGGTGGGTAAAAGACTGGCTGGATGGCCAGGCCTAGAGAGTGGTGGTGTTAAAAGGGTTGTCATGTATTGGTACAGGCTGCCCAGGAAAGTTGTTGCTTCACCATTTTTGGACATGTTTAAAAGACATGTGGTTGTGGCATGGGATTTAGTGGATTTGGCAGTCCTGGGTAAGCAGTTGAACTCGATGATCTTAAAGGTCTTTTAGAACATAAATGATCCTATGATTCTATGTGATATGGGTTCTCTGAATTCTTACTAATGTGTGTGGATTTTACACAGCTGGATGGGGGTGGATCAGAACATAATTCTATTGAATACCTTGCTGTTCATGGGAATTGTGCATGCATTTTTATGCTGCTTTTGCTTTGCCAGCTGGCATCCAATGTGTCCTTTTCCTTTGTTCAGGAATGCTAGGACTCCTGCATATTAGTCAGTACCTGAGATTTGAGGAACTGAGGTGTTCTTGTCCTTACAGACTCAACTATAACATGATCCTGCAGATTTGACCTTGAGGGGTAGATGGGGGAGTAGATGGTCATATCTGCAAGCCTATTTCTCAGATTTCTTCTAGTATAGTTCAGGTAGTCAAGCACAATACTCTGAATCCAGCTTGCTGTCATTTGAAACACTGGAGACTTAAACAACTGACCTGTCACACTTTTCCATCTCACTGAGCCATGAATTAAACTTTACTGATATCAGATAAACCCAAAACTGGTGTTCAGATAGGAGAGATCTAATACAGTATAAAGTGCAATGATGCCAAAAGCTTTGCTCACTTTTGATTGCACTGATATGAACATGTCAGGGGCTCTGTCATTTCCCCTCAGATTTGATACAATAAGTAAAGCACTTCGTAGTTGCACATTTTTTTTTTCCCCAAGGTTCCCATGAAATACCAAGTGTTAGGAGTTGCTGAATCTGATACCCTCATAGAGGCAAGCCTGCCACAACCTGACACCCCAAGGTCCAGCCAGTAGTAGAGCTGAGTGAGAATTTCCAATAAGCACTTATGCACAAACAAGATAAACAGCATTGGGTGCACATGGCCAACAGGATCAACACTCTCAGCACTTGGGCTAATGTGAACAACATCAACAGCATCATCCTGGCCCCCTCTCTGGCTGGTGGGAATAAGATCCATTGGTGGGAAACATATACATCTGTGTAACACAGATACCTCGGGTAATGAAGGAGTCCTGGTCAGAGCTAATATAAAAGTCATATCAGCTAGGACTTTTGTTGAGTGGTGATAACCAGTTATAAAAAAAATCACCCAAAACTTAATGCACCCATTTTCTGAGATTTCAGCAGTACAGTAAATTTATGTGGTACAGTTCTCTGCTTTTTTCTGCTCTGTTACAGCACCAGTCAGAAATGGCATTAAGAAGAAAGAGTCAAAAACAATTTAAACAGCATTTTAAACCTGAGTAGTCTAAGTGAGATGTGAATCATGACATTTTTGTGGTTCTGTTTTAGTGCACATGGTTGTATACAGACTTAAGTACATGCATAGGTACTCTCAGGCACTGGGATATATACAAATAAATTTAAAATGTCCTTCCTTTATAAAAATCTATTTACATATAAATATCTACATCTAAACACAAAGATTTTGGTGACAAGTATGACTATTTTGACTTTTCCAATCAATAAACTGAGTTTGCTGTCTTTTGGGAGCTGTAGATCAATTTTAATAATGATCAAGAATCTATCAACCATGCACACAGCTGCTATAACTTTGCCTCCCCCTCCTCTGTCATGAAGCTCTGAGAATTACTTCAGTAATACTTTAAGGAAGTTTCACAAGGAAAACTTTACTTCTGCCTAGGCATTCAGCTTTAAAGAAAGATAAGAAAGGACTGCAAGAAGTAGCCGTTGTTCCAAAATATTCCCAAAACAATATTAGAGAGCAATAAGCAGAGATTATTTTCTAGGGTTTCAATTATTTTGCATTTAATGTGTATACAGGTGTCCTGTCAAAGTAAAACCACATTGAAGATTGAATTCTGACTAATATTTAGCTTCAATATTTCAACATAGTTCATGTGGAAAAAAACCCACTATTATTCAGTTGAACTTAATCTATTTCAGACCAAATCTTTGGCCTTTTCAGGTAAATTCAATGCCCCATTTTTAACTGAAACTCTATTTCTCTGTTTTGTAGTAACTTACAGATGAATATTTTTATAGTGGTTTGCAGATTAATATTTTTTTATATCCTTAACTGTTGCAACAAAGCTTGAAAACTCAGTGTTGCTAGTCATTATTATTGCTAAGTGCAATAATATGCTGAATGAAAATTACTCTGGGTAAATGTTTTGGGGTTTTTTTTCAGGAGTTGAACAGAGAAAACTAAGTTTCTTCTTCATAGCCATGTGAATGCTTCTACTGGGAAAGCAGGGCTTCATCTAGTTGAAGGGTCCCAGCATCTCTTGGCAAGCCCCGGCATACCAACTCCCCAGCTTTTCACAGCACGAGTGTGCCTGGGCCAACCCATCACTCCTTTACAGCCTGCTGACAAAGGTAGAAAGGCTGAAGGAGCACATCAACATGTCCCCAAGTCTCCCTACAATGCTGGGTTGCAACATGGTCCCACACACATTCTCATCCCCACAAATGTAAGTGCATCAAACTTTGCTCAGTATACTCTAATTAGTATATAGCATAAAAATGTCTAGGATTCTAGTTATGTACTCTCACATGCTTTAATATGTATATTGTTAGCATCCTAGACTTTTTCCTTCATTGCAAACCAGATAGTCTAAATCAGTTATTAAAAAAACCAATTTGTGATGTTACACTCTCTAAAGAAAATTTTTCAGCACTACTTTCTCTGTAGAGCTAAAACTACTGCGAGGAGTTAAACTGCTGGCATTCCTAGAGCCTCTACTTTGCTTTAAAAATTCTCAGTTAAGAGTCAAGGTGATATATTCTGAGCATAATATTAGTTTCCTTCTCTCACTAATCATATTGTCCCACTAAATATGTATGCTTCAATTAAATATGCAAATACTGTCGTCCTGGGTGTTTTGTTTGGTGTTTTTATTACATTTTGATTCTACTAATTATAGACTACATGGTGAGAATATTTGTAACATGTGAATAACTGTTGAAGACACAGAATAATAAGTTAACCTGCAGAGTAGATTACTACTTCTTGCTTGTTAAGCAAGTGATAAACTATGTAGATCCATATCTGCGTATTTTACCAGATGTAGAATAGGTCTTTTCCTTCCCAAAGAAAAAACAAGATCTTGGCAGGTCAGTCCTTGATCAAATTGGATTTTGCTAGCCACCTCTCCTCCAAGGCAAGTTCGTAGCTGGAAAATGGCCATCATCTTCATTACAATGTTTCCCAGAGTGTAAAAGGCTTCCCAAGCCCCCTAGAATATGCTTTTCTGTTATCAAAATCCTAGGTCATAACATCATCTTTACAGTACCAGCATTAAGTGCTTTGGTACATTCATAGTGCTGAAAAACTGACTTAAAAACAGTCATGTAAGATTGATATTATCAAGGATATTTTTAACAGTCCAAAAACCTTCTCCCTTCTAAATTATATATAGGCCATAAAATTGATTGAACAGATACAGTTACACATTTCCAGTTTATGTTTTCAAAGACACAGAACAGCTGCGGGCAAGTTTGTGGGTGAATTTGGTACTAAGAAGCACAAGAAAAAGTATGAGAGAGAAACTGCCTCTCAGGAATACAAATCAAATGATCGAATACTGTACAGATACAATATGAAACCCTATGTACTCTGCATGGTGCTGTTTTCTAGAAATAAAAGTGGAGTCCTGAGGCTGAATTCTGGTCCTGTCCTGAAAGTTTTTAACTGAAAGGTGTGACATAAGCACTACTATTTGTCTTGATTTTTAAGCTTATAAAAAAACCCCCAAGCATGCATTTCCATTTTCCATCTGAATTTAAACTCAAAGGAAAGGGTTAAGAACTGTAATTTTAAAACCGTATGCAGGGATTTCCTGGGAGACAAAATAAAGGGAAGGGATTTTAGGCCACAAGTCCTCTCTGACAAGAGTGAAGGGTAATACTTTATGTAATAGGACACTCTACCCTCAGCATCACCCACAGCAAGTACTTGTAAGTTAATATTATGACCAATTAAGGAAAATTATTACAAATGATAGGACATATGGCTCTGGCAGACGTCTGGTTAGAATGCATGATTGGTCACAGAGCAACATGAAGTTAGCTAGAGAATTAATTCCGGTTAGGCATATTCTTATAACTCTACCGATTTCTCCGTTCAAGGTCTCACAGCTTGTACAAGATTTATCAGACATACAATAGCAATTACCAAAGTATTAGGAAAGAGTAAATTCAGATATTCACACTATGGTAGATCTGCTGTAACAGTAGGAGCTGCTCTTGGTAGAAACAATTAGTACTGAAAGTGTTTCTTTTGTTGCAAGTATAGTAACTAATTCTGTGCCCTAGTCAGTTTGCTACTGCCTCCTAAATATTACCTCCTTTGGATAATTCAAGCATCACCAGAAAATCAACCAGGAATTACTTTTTTTTTGAAGGAAACCTTTGACTCTCAGAGGAAAAAAAAGAGGGAAAAGGTAATCTCTTTTGGCCCATTGCTCAGGAAAAAGCCACAGGTTCTGCTCTGCTATCATAATACTCTAAGAAACACTATCAGAATGATCTCAGTAGGATCTTTGCCATGGAAAGTCCTTATCCTTTTTATCTATGAAGGACTTTTATCAGCAAATTTTCTCTTTTCATTTACTGCATTCCAGTGTTGACTGCGTGATACCATATTCCATAGTTAATATTACTATCAAGCATGGGATTGGTGCTGCTGCAATTACAGACAGTATTAAAACAGTTAATTTGTTGGGTGAACTGCTTAACTATGGAAAGTTCTTAGTGCTTCCAAGAATTGCTTCATACATCCATGTCCTTACTGCAAATTGGAATGCTTTTTTTGTCTACTACAGACTATGTTGATAGACTTTTAAAGCATTGGTATGTTTTGGAAGGTACCACTTACATTATAGAGAAACTTAAAACCAGTTTCATTAAGTCAGATGAAAGGCCTATCAGACATAATATCCATTCTTTGATCATAGCAAATAGCAGAAACTTGCATAAGGCATTAGGAACTGAGCAATTCTCTGGTGAGATCAGCATCCTGGGTTACATCCATCTGCAGTTCAAAGATTCCGTAAATCACAGGTTATATTTTGTAATTAGAGGTCTGTTGTGGATTTTTTTTTAGCTAACTTCAGCTGATTTTTGAAGTCTTGAAAACGTAGCACTCACAATGTCCTTCAGGAAGGATTTCCTCGCCTTACGTACATATAGAGACAAAAACCTGTTTTATTTTTCTTGTTTTGAATTTATCTCCTGCTAGTTTTGTTTTAGATTTCTATCTTTATTGCTCTTAAATAAATGAGAGACTGTCATGTTCACATGAAACCACTAAACATATCTTTTTTGACTGTACTAGAAGCAGGATCACAGCATCACATCTATGGTGTGTATAAGCACAAATATGTGCTTATTTGCAACATGTCTTGGACTCATAAATAACCATTTAAGTAGAAAGCACTGCAAGAAACATGTACATCATTTGACAGTAAATCAATATTAAATCTTGGTATCTTTGATACCATTAAAGAGCTATCTTATTTTTTTCCCAATCTCATACTTCAACTATCAGATCTTCTCTTTTCTGACCTACTATTCTTACTTCACTGTAACCAGTTGATGGATTTGCTGTCCTTTCCTCTGATGATAATGACATCTACTGATGCTGGCACTGCTTTTGCTAAGGAGATTAATATACATGAGGCTCTGTGGTTTTTCTTTGCACTATGAAATTATTGTAATAGCCATCCATCAGTGACAGATGTCTAATGTGTTCTATGAAGCTCACTTTGGATATACCAATCCCTCAGTTATGCTACAGAGGCAGTTAAATGATACACAGCGTCTTTTAGGAACTGCACTGCAGTATTAATTTCTGATTAACTGTGGACAGTTCTGTCTGCTTCAAAAATTGATTCTAATCATTGAAAAAAAACCCCTTTCTCATTCCCAGAAACATGTGAATCACCAGCATATGCCTTTTGTCCAAGAGTCTCCCTTTTAGCGTAATAAAGGGAATGTGAAGATAGATGTACAGCGCTCTTACGCATTGATGTTTTCCGTATTGGGTTTATTAAGCCCTCTTTAGTGAAGGACCTGTTCCTGCTGAAATTGCTTCTTGGATGCAGTTTGGTTTTGTTTTGTTTGGGTTTTTCATGGGTTTTTTTTTGGTTGGTTTTTTTTGGTTGGTTGGTTGGTTGGGGGGTTTTTTGGGTTTTTTGTTTGTTTCCAGGAACTAGCAGGGTTCCCCAGGGCTTAGTATGGGGGCCAGTCCTATTCAATATCTTTATGGATTACGGGATCAAGCGCACCCCCACTAAGTTCACAGACAACAGTAAGTTGTGTGGGAGCGTTGATCTGCTGGAGGGTAGGAAGGCTTTGCAAAGGGATCTGCACAGGCTTAATCCAGGGGCTGAGGCCAATGGCATGAAGTTCAATGCTTGCTGTCTCTGCTCCTCAGCCTCTCAGAAAGAAAAGCTGCAGTACAGTAGGAAACACAAGAGAGGTGTTCTTATTTTCCTGCAAACATACCACAGGCCTCTTAATGTTATGAATAAATGACTAGCACACATATAGTATACTGAAGAGCAGGAAAATGCCGTCACTGGGAGGAGGATGACCAGCTGTTTTCTGCTTGTAGCAGCCAGCCAGCTACTCAGACAAATTAGAGTCCACTTTATATTCATAGGAACACATTCAGAGCTTGATCTATGTACATGTTTCCAGTAGTTCTAAGCTGTATTATCTCAGAACACTGGGAAAAATACTATGTCTCTGACAGACAAAGTACTCCTAATGATATAGAACAGTACTGTCACCGTCCACTGCAGAAAGCATCAAGGTATTTTCCCTTCATTATGCCTCATGCCATGCAGGACGCAGTTTGAATAGGAGAGAGGAACTCTGTGCACTCTATTTACTTGGTCCTCCATATAGTGTCAGTAATCTGCTGTATTTAGTTGCCACAGAATCAATCTCAATAAAGTTAAATTAAAAATTTCACTGAGAATTTTGTGTTCATTTGTGTTCTGTTTCTGATATTTCCCTTCCCATTTAAAAAATTTAATTCCTGGGATTTTTTTATAAAATTCATTTCTAGATGTTTATAACTTTGGTAAAATTTCTTGGCCTGGGATTCTTTTGAGCACTTAAATCTTATGAGATGGTTTAATTGAGAAGCACTTACTGTCCAGATCTTTGTAACAGAGAGATGATTTCAAAGTCATTAGTCTGAAAATACCTAGTAGAAATTAAAGCCCAGTAGAATTTCAGCCCATAGTATTTGAGGATGTAGCCCCTGTGTTGGACTCTACCAGCTAAATTTTCTGCAAAGTTAGAAGCTCTCATTCTAACTCTCTATCCTCCAAATAGGATACTGATTAGCTGCTCTGTTTTGTTTTTTCCTTGCCAGTGAGGTACTTGTGTTTAATAAAGTATGCTTCAGGAAAGGCCAGGAGTCATATAAGTGAGGCTACTTACCAGTATATACACCTATATTCAAAATTCGATCCCCAAGAAGGGCTTGTCTTCAGTTATGAGCCTAAAACAAGTTAGGAATATTTTACACAGAATTGACTCTCAAATTGGAAGAGTGCCAAAAGTAAGGGTCAGTAAATCCAAATCCCTGCTTCTTGCAGGACTGCCTAAAACTAATCCATATGACTAAAAGCATTGTCCAGACACTCCTTGAGTTCTGACAGACTTGGTGCTGTGACTTCCCTGGGGAGCCTGTTCCAGTGACTGACCATCCTTTTAGTGAAGAATCCTAACCTCCAATTTGAGCTTCCTCTGATGCAGTTCAATTCAATTTCCTCATGTCTCCTGCTGGTCACCAGAGTGAGGAGATCAGCACATCCCCTCTGCCACCCCTCTTGAGGACACTGCACATTTGTGATGAGGTCACCCCTCAGCCTTCTTCTGTCCCAGCTGAACAAGACAGGCAGTCCCAGTAGAAATTCATCTCTGAAAATGCCCTCATAGGCTGGAAAATTGCAAACATATGTCTCAGTTTACCTGTTTATGACTGAGGTATTTTGTTGTGTGGTAGATTTCAACAGCTAACTTTTACAAAAATACCTTTCTTACTGCCATATCCCTGACTAGACTCACGAAGGCAGGGAAGGAGAGGCAGATCCCAGTGTCACTAGAAATGGAGGTTGAGGTAAATAAAATACTTTTTGTACTATTTAAATACTGGCAATGTAGAATACAGGCTTATAACAGAGACAGAAGGAAGTGATACAACATTTAGGATAAGTCATTTTTGTGATGGAAATTCTTGCTAGAGCAATGTACTAGAAAAAGCATGCTAAGTGTATACCGCATGCAATAGGGATACATGCTACAACTATTTCCACGAAAAAGGAAACTATTCTATATTGCCAAAAACTATAGAAAGACAACTAGTCCAAGTTGAATAAAGCATCTCCCATGAAATTTGAAAGAACTTAACCCATACATAAATATGTTTCTGGTCTGGAATTTAAGTGTTACTTTCCATAACATAAATTTCTAAAAGTTAATTTCAAAATCTTCTGGGTTTTCACCCTGAAAATTCAGAGCATATTTGCTTTAAGTATTTGCCATTCTTCATTTCCTTGTGAATTATCATGAACATCAGTGGCACAAAGTTAATAAAGATAAGTCAAAAATTGTACAAGGAATTGCTAGAGCTAATAGCAAAAGATACCATCTGAAACACAATATCATAGCACTTGTATGTGGTAAACAAAAGGAGGATGCTGGGAGAGGTGAAATAAGCCTGGGACAAGCAGTTCACAGGGACTCTATTTGGATTATTTACACTAATTTTCCAACATTACATTATTTGAAATTGTGCACAATTCAAACCAATTTCTTTGGTTCTTCATTCTGCCAAAAACTAAGATGTAACAAAATAAGACTCTGTTTTGCTTTTTTTTCTAATCTAAGCATCTGTAATACATTTCTAAAAGGAAAGAGAGAATGGCTGAAAATTGCAAGCCTATATGACAAAAAAATTGTTATGCTATTTTTTGCTTTTTTTTCCCCTATGACAGGCTAAATTGTATCTGTGTCTCAAAGTATCCAGTTAAAGGTTTTGCTCATCACTGATGTGGGAAGGCATCTCATCTGCTTGATCCAAGGGATAAATAAAGTAACCTAATTCTACTATCCTTCAGATACTCTTAAAAACTGTATAAGTAAACCTTCCACATTTATACAGAAGGTTTGTAGCAATTTAATGCTGAAATAGGTTGAGGGTTCTGTCCTTTAATGGATGCTTTGGGTGAGACCCTTGCTTTGCCCATGAAAAATTGGTTTTTTGTCTTTCTTCTCAGACATGGCATCAGTTCATGGTCAAAGTCTGCTTGCTGTATTGATCTGTCAGCCTTTAATTTTAACTTGGGAGATGTTTCCAGTAATCCCTGCAAACTGCGTGGTTACAAAAATAGGTATGTTAGTATTCCCTTTGTTCAGTTCTTTGCTTACATCTTTTTGCAGCACAAAGACAGGTAAGAACTTTAGCAACATAAATATATTACGAGTACTGTCCTTCTTTACTTTCTGATGTTATTGTTATATGACTTCATTTCCATATGGAGTATTTTGCGATGACATCAATTACAAAACATTACAAGCATAGGTCCATGATTTAATGGATACGTTGCATAAGCTGCCTGGAATCAGACCTGCTCCAACCTCCACCTGTTGCTTTCCCTCAGCATACCATAACTAGAGATTTACATGTTATTTTTTTTGCCATAAGTTTAAGGAAATTAGATATCATTGTACTTCTATTGTGCAATTCCTTCATTGTAGTTAGAGCCAGACATTGTAAAACAAGACCTTGCCAAAGGCATTTGAAATGTGGAAAGAGATTACATGTTGTCTGGGGGGAAGGTCATGAAAAATAATGACAGTATCTTCACAATGGGTTGGACCATAAACAGAGAGGAGAAAACCCTTAAGTGTACACTCGCAAAATATTCTGGGTATACACTAATTTTTTATTGCATTTACAATGTTTTTTCAAGTTACTAATTTTTTTTTTTTGTTTCAGAATAGATGTATTAATTTCTATTTCTCAAGTTCTCAATAAAGGGTGTAGGTTCTCATGAAGAACATGAAAAAATCAACATCATTAAAATCAACAAAAGAATATCATTAAAATCAACAAAACCAAGCAATATGATTTAAGATACTGTTTTTGGAAAGCTTGAAACTTTAAATATTTCAGGAAATCCACTATTTCTAATTCTGTCAGTTCCTAATTATTTCAATGAGCTTACTTGTGTGTGCAAACTGTATTTTCATAATTAGAGCCTAACTATATTGTGTTGAAACACATTTTAAATTCATTTTTGTCCATTTCAGGGGTTTTATTATTTTATTTTGTTAGTCTGTATTTTTGTCAAGGGAAACCTGACAGGTTTCTCACACAGTGTTTTTTTAAGATGGATGACAGTGCAAAAGCACCACAGATGTCAGAATGTTGTCATTATGGAAACAAATTCTACATCTCCAGTGGAAACACCCCCCCACATATTTTTTGCTCAAAACCACTGCCTGCTGTCTGCTCCAGCTTGCCCTGAATAATCTCTTAAGTTTCCATTGTGTCTGAGATAGCTTTATGTCTTCACAAATCAGTGTGCTGAGATTCAGTACATTTTACCCTGGGCACATTTATCTTATAACAACAACTTCCTGTTGTGAAGCAGAACTAAGGGGAACCATTTGTCTGTGTGCAGTTAAGACCTTAAACACAGACTGCATCACTCTCAGAGCCCTTACTTATTTGTGAGCAAAACCCCTGCTTCGCAAACTGTGACTTCTCTTTTTACAGTGTAATTTGGGAAAAAAATGTTGGTGAGTCGTTGCTTAATTTATTGTACTTATTAAATTCTACCAACAGCTGCCAAATAATTTGTAGAGATGTATTATCTTTTTGTGAATGTGCCCTAAGAGAGATACAAATGTAGAAAGGCTGTTTGTTAAGTGTATGACAAAGAAAAACAAACATTGTCTTCTGGAAAGCTATTAAAATAGATCATCTCTCTTGGGTAAAGATTAATTAAAGGAGAAGTAAAAGTAGCATTTTAATTTAACCTCAGGAAAAAAACCAGTAATTAATACAATACTCTCAGTACAATACTAATCAACTGAATGTTTAATTACATAAGTTCAGCATAGTTTAATGCGAAGTCTGGCTTTACCTTCAATATTCAGATTGTCCTCCAGGATTGCCTTTCAAACACTTGCACACATCTCTATGCCCACACTTTTGATTTAGACCCCCTGTAGTGGTTTTGTTCGCATCTTTTACCTTCTGTGAGGTAAGAATTAGGAGGAATGCAAAGCAGGCTTCAAACTTTAAAGAATATGAAGTTGTTTATTACTAACAGAATTAAAAGTAAAAAGAAATTATAAGAAATTAAAGCAAACCCCCCTTTTCCTCCAGCACCTCCCCTTTTTTACCCAACTCGCACAAAGGATAACAAACTATGATTTTGGTCAGTATTACAGTTCTTAAAAGTCTCTCCACTATTTAAGGAAAAAAGGTTTTCCTTTGCTTCACATGGTTTCCAAACTGCTCAAAGGGCAACAGACCCAACCAGTAATTCTGCTGCCGCAAAAAAGCATCTCTCCCATGAATCTTGCAGTCTTCCCACAACTGCCAGCATGGGCCACACATGGGG
>VZRQ01007824.1:0-47086 GCA_013397975.1 Machaerirhynchus nigripectus | reverse complement strand
TTTCCCTCTGACCTTGAAGTCGCCATGATCTTCTTTGGGCTTATGTTGGAGAAAAAGCCTCTTTATGTTGCTGGCTCCTCAGCTCGACTGTAGCTATGTTGGTTGCAGAAACATCTATTGACTCCCACCGGGTCTGCGTGGGGCCACGTGAGGGGGGGAGGAAGGCTCTCCAGTCCTTAGGAGCCGTGCCGGGTGGTATCGGCTATGCAGCAGCGTCATGGTGGTTCCTTAGCTGCCCGTGGCTCTGAGGGTGTTCTCCTGCCGCTACCCAGGGCCCGTGCCCTGGCACCAGGGGAGGGGAGGCCCAGGGCTGTGCCAAGAGATGGAGCCCAGGGCCCATTTCGCCCCCACTCCCTGCGGGAGGCTCAAACACCAAGAGGAAGTTCCTGCGTCTCCACACAGTTTAAATATGTAAATTTTGAGAAGCGTTATTGTTCTAAACAACTGTCCATCAACTCAGGTTCAAACTAGCACACCCCTCTAGATTTCATCTTCTTAACTCAAAACTGGGGTGCTTCATGTCTGATTCAGGGATCTGTATTTATCCTGCTGATTCATTCCTGGCACTTGGCACATGGATGGGAATCCATAGGTATTTCTCTGTCTAATTCCTCTGTGTTTTATTAGACATCCCATAATACATGCCAGGGTGACTAAAACTTCAACTACTGAGGAAAAAGAAATGGTGGCAATGCACTTTGTAGAATACTGTAAGAGTACTCACTGACAGTAGAGGAACTCTGAGCGCCTTTTCTTGGATTTTAGGGTTATTTCCCATAAAGTAGGCCAGTGTGTTTGTAGTACCAGTTTTGCAAAGACTGAGTGGTCTTCTAAGGTGAAACTCCTATAGTATTTGGAGGGAGGAGGGGATATGTTGAATTCTTTTGAGTGCAAATTCAGAAACCTGCTAGTTTAAATAAATAGCATAAGTTAAAAAGCAGAATGGATGTGAATGTGAAACAAATTAAATCACTACATCTGATAGCCCAAAAAATAAATTAAATGAGGTTTACATGAGATGCATCTCCAGCAGAGCTTCTTGGAGAAATAGTTTTGCAGCACAATTTCTAAGCACAGTCACTCCTCCTTAGGAGAATATAAGAATGAATTTTTGTTTCTGTTTTGCAAGAAGTAGGTGCTCAATATTCTAAATTCAGATGCAACAATCTTCTTCAGAGAGAATACCAACTGGCATCACAGAAGATGAATATTGACAGTAAAAACCTGAACTCATTAGAATCCGATATGCTTTTAGTTTAGGAGATGAACTTGATGATCCTTGTGGATCCCTTCCAACTCAGGATATTCTATGATTCTATGAAAAATCACTTTGTATAAAGCAAAAGGGTTTTTTTGCTTTGCTTTTAGATGCAGAATGTGTGAAGAAAGTGTATATGGACTCCTAAAGTTACTGAAATTGACAAATTTATTTAAAAATTGTATAGTATTATTAATCATCAATATCCAAATAACCTATGTGACACTTAAATCTCATTATTTTGCTCTAAAAGACAATGGTGCTTTTGTTGTTCCACTGCTGCAACAATGCTTATATTGCTAATAAAGATCTTCGCTTTTCAGGAAATGTCACCTATATGTGTATGAAAAGTATTTCATTACAGTGATGATTTCAAATATCTAATTAGAAAGTTAAAGCTAGAGCAGAGCAACTCTATTACTTTGTATTTCTTTTAATGAAATTTTTTTCTCCTCAGATTCCATTTCCATGGAGCCCAAATATAATGAGGGTGGTAAGAAGGCTTATTATTCTTAACATCTCAGTAATTAATTATCATAACTTTGTTAGTGGTGATTTGGAATCCAACTCATTATTTTGAATCAGTAATGTAATTAGTGTCAATATGATTTCTGGCAGGTGAACTCCAGGTTAGCAAAATCTTAACAGTTTTTTTTCTTTAACAGCTTAATATTCTCCTCCTTGTATTTCTTTACACATATGTTTTCTTTTTTATTTGCTTGACTGACCACTACAAAAATAGAGTAAGACCCATTTAGATATCTGATTTTGCTAATATGGAAATATTACTGTGACACTAATAACTTCATCTATGACCCACTGAAAATAAACCCATTAATGACCACCTGCAAACCAACTTTTTTAGCTGTAGTATTTTTAAGTAAAAAGTTTCAAAACAACAGTCTTTTTTTGTTGTTTTGGTTTTTTTTGTTTTTTTTTTTTTTTTATTCCTAAGCCAAAATAGATGCTATTTCATAATTATGTTATCATGCTTAAAAAAAAAGAGGTTGCTTCTTCCACTTGATATATTTCACAGAATTTCACAGAATTTCACAGAATTTCACAGAATTTCACAGAATGGCTAAGGTTGGAAGGGACCACTGGAGATCATCCAGACCAAGCTCCTTGCTCAGTGTCCACTAGACCACATTATTTAGGATTGCCTTCCAAGTAAAAAGGAGACACTTTACTAGACACTACACTAGCCAAATTAGAAAGCAATGAATCAATTCTCTGAATTTCTAAAGTATTACATCATTATTTTTCTCGCGAGGCACCTTTTTCCTTACTGCACTGTTCCATGGAATGAAAGAATACATTAAGAAAAAATCAGCTATCAATCATATGGGAGCACCATACCTCAGTATTTCAGCTATAACTGGGCTAGAGTATAGATTTTCTTTGCACATGTAGCCCATGTCTGCACTGGTGAAGTTAATCGTGCCAAGGAACAGATGAAAGGGCCCATGGCTTTCATATTTGGCTTGCCCAACTGGCCTGGTGCCAATTTTCCTGCAAGGTGCAGGAGTTAGCCGTGTCAGTGGACTTTCCCAGTGGTCAGTGTGGGTGAGACTGATCTGTCATGGGGTTAAAAGGGAGCTTAATACGATGGATGCTTCTGCTGTGTGAAAAGTGATCTCAGTGTCAGATAAAAAGCATCCCAGTTAAAGCACCACTAAGCTTGAGAAGAAATCTTATTTTCCTAATTAATTTAATCTCAAATTCATCAGAATGCTTAGACAGCAAAGAAGTTTTTTTTTTTCTCTGTCCTGCTCTAATTTTAGTAGCCTGTATTATATCCTCTTAATTTTTCTCCTCCAAAGCCAACCAAGCTTTCAAAGGTTGGTTTTTACTCATTGCTATAAAGTAAATTACAAAGTGTCAGTATAATATCTTCTTGATGTGATGTGAATACCAAAGACTGAAAGATATCCTGGTTATATGACAATGTTTGCCTGGAATAAATGAATGAGTTCTCCTCTTTTTAATGTAATCAGTCTGACTTTGCTCTCACACCAAATCAGTGGAGGGCAAATCTTTTGACAGATGTGGAGGCAAAACCTCTTCCTTTCATGTCATCATGACTCACTGCAGTTACACCATTTTACAGGGTGAAAACTGCTAAAAAATATTTGTTTGTTCAGGGGAGTTATGGAGGGCTGGGTTGCATGGATTTGCTTTGTTTTTAATACCCATGTGTTGAGATGGAAAAAAAAAATTGCTTTTGTCATCTTCTGTATTTATTGGTATTTCTTTTCAGAAGTTAATGCAACAATAATATTTTTTAAATGTATACATGATATGGACATTTATTTTTAGTACAGATAGTCAGAAAACAGGTATTTGTCTAATTGGCCGACATCGAATTGTAAGATAAGTATTAATTTTTTTCTGCATTATAGCAGAGAAGCCTTTCAAAGCATTATTGTAAACAGTATGTATTGTAACCATGTATGGTGACAAGAAAGGGACTAGAACAGGACATGAAGGGGAAGGATGTTTGAGATCAGCAGCCTCTAGCATTGGTTGACTACATCCTTTGGTCTGTCCAAACAAGGGTTCATTACTAAGTTTTGTTTTTACTTTTACAGTGATATAAACACTGTACATATTGAATAAGCTCCCTATCTCTTGTGGGGGTGAATGTCAGACCTATCTTCACACTTTTTCTGCACGAGTTTCTATTATCCACATATTGTGTTATTGAGACTTCATTTGTTTTCTCCCTAAAACAATACTGATTTCCTGTGGCTAAGTTCTTCATGGCATATTACACTTCAAAATTTGGTTAATGTAATACTCAGAAGCAGCAATCTGGCATTTTTACTATCTTTAAAATAAAAGTATATAGTCCATAGCAAAAAAAATAATAAAACCCAATAAAACAAATTATATGTGGACACAAACAAAGAGAATTATTGACTGAGAACACAAAGAGCAAGATGAACTGAGGAAAAGTCCTTCAACAACCTAAAGAGAGAGAAGGAATAAAGAAAATTCCTTCAATCACAGCAAACTGCCCCAACACAGTCCAATTTTTCTCATTTTAACTGCAGGATTTTGTCACTAAGATTTCCCAGGATTTAAGCTAATACAGATCTTAGCCTTAACAAAGAGGAGGCTACAACTGCTTCCTATGCTGGAAGTGCAAAATAATCCTCTAACTACTTTTGTCTAAAGATTGAATGACACCTTCAACTACAGTACCAGCAGTATAAAACGGAACGAACAGCTATTACACACTATTGTTCCAGTAATGCGCGCATTAGTGTCCCTAAGGGTGTATTTATGGGGATAGGCCAAATGATTCCAGAGGAGCTATAACTGTCTTTTAAATCAATGATGCCTGCACTGAGGAGTCCCTAAGCTCTCATTGACACTGTCATGCCAAACAGCTCCCTTGACACCTGCACCGAGGGAGATCTTCCATTTTCAATGGTAGACAGGGAACCTGGCCACAGCAACCTGGCCACAGCACTGCCTGTGTTGAGCTGCAATCACCCCGGTATTACCACTGAATGAAAAATTCTACTAGCAAGTGTAGATTCTGGAAAACTTATTTAACATTCAGTGTCTGCTTTGTAATGTGATTAAAGGGAATAAAAACACTAACCCCCCAAAAAATCTGTGATTTTTAATTAAGCAACATTTTAAAGAAATGTTCCTCATAAGAAAAAGAAAGGGTATTAATTTATTTTTAATCTATTTTTAATCTATCTTTCAAAACAGGTAGGACAATTATAATTTTGCACTCTTGGAGCAAGAATTTCTGTCTATTCCCCCTGCTCTGAACTAGCTTAAAGGAGCTAAAACAGATGCACATGCACATGGCACAGGAATTTTTCCCCAAAAGACAAAGGCAGAAGAAATTAGATAAATGCATGTGTCCTAATGGAACATATTTACTTTCTGTGATAAGATATGAAAAATTGTTGAAAAGCACATGTTTAAACATAGGCATAAATAAAAATCCAGGAACATTATATATAAAACTACTTTGTGTACATTTCTAAGCTATGAATATATATTTCAGTATAAGCAATGCAATTTTCAACACTACTCATACATCTTAGCAGCAAAAGCTGCCATTAATCACATTCTTCAGGAGTTACTCAGATCCTAATGTAGGAGTATTATACAGCTATAGCTGTGACAAGAGTGGTAAAAAACTGTAGTTATCTATTTTACTTGCTTTTTTTTATTAAATAAGTGTTTTTACTTGCTTGGGGACAGCCTGTAGTTCTGCATGTCAAACAGGTGCCTTGTCTAGATTGACACCTAACTGAAGGGTTGTCACTGAGCCACCATGGAGATCCCATTGACTTTGATTGGCCTGGAAGCTGCTGTTAACCCTGGGGAAGAGAGTTTTCCTTGTACAAGAACAAGCCTGACAAGGACATTGGGAATAGGAATGCACCTGTTAAGAACATGACATACCGGAGAGACAAAAATTACACTGTTAAGTGCAGGCGTCTGCTCTCTACACACAGTCTTGGGCATCTCAGGTATTCGTTATATTCAAAGATCAGTTAATGTTTGCAAAGTTTCAAGTGAAAGTAAAATATTTGGTTGGGCTTTTATTATGTAATTTTTTTATGTTTCCTTGAAGAATTTACACCAGTAGTACCCAGTGCCAAAAGTCCCCATACAGCACTCAGGTGTGCCATACTGCTTCAGGTGTCTCCGACAGCCAAGTACTACTTTCTTTGCTAAACCAGTCAGCTATAATGCCAAGTCTGGAAGGATGTCCTGGAGCCCTCAGGCTAAAAATCAATGAATAAATTCCACTTATGTCTAATTTGTATGGGATTTGCAATCAGTTGTGCTGTACCAGACTGCAACATCATATGTTTTGCCAACACAGTTGTTAGTTTTATGCTATCAGGCTTTCAAGAATCAGCAAACTAACAGAAGGATAATGTTAGCTGGACACTACCTGTTAGTAACAGTGAGGCCATGGTTTTGTTAAATCAGTTAATCTAGTTAAGGGAATTGACAGTGTTATACCAGGGTGCTTTGCCAAGTTACACTAAATGAAATTTGTCTCATCATGTTTTCATTATTTTTGTGATACAATCAATAAATCAAGTGCATGTTTGGTTGTTTTTTTTTTTTTTTAGCTTTACTTTTTGTACTGGCCATTCTGCCAAAGCAATATGTTGGTTTCAAGAGGAACACAAAATTTCATCTTCTCAGACTCCAACCTGGGAAAACTACTCAAACTACTATTAATATCCAAATACTGTTTTGGATCTCCATACAGTCCATAGCAGATTGCTGGAATCCCAAACAAACAAACACCGGTATGTATCCTAAAAAACAAAATGGCAAAGAGCATAGCATCCCCTTAGAAAGAATTTTTATCCAAATATGAGCTTTTCACTGACGAAATTCTAAATTACATAACTTCTTCCTTAGGAGACCCCTTGAACCAGTCTTGTTCTTTCTCACAAAATGCACTGCCAGGAAAACTTTCATTTAAAAAAAGTAGAATCTACTAAATCCTTCCAATTTAAACTATAGACCCTATATTCAAACCCTTCAGGAGACTGGATAAGATTTTCTGAAGAATAGATTTGTGAGCAGTCTAAGCCAGTTTTACTGAAGTTACTCTGGCTTGTACAAGTGCCTGAATATTATTTGCAAGAGGAACTGAAACTTGAGAACCTGCCTCCAAGATGAACATCCTTATCAGTGGACTGTTGGAGCAGTCTTGGCTCTTCCACCTTCCTAGCAAACATTTATTCTGCAAAGTCAGAAATTTTACACAGAAAACTGATTTCAGCAAACAATTTGAGGTATGTTTGCTTGCTTACATATTGGTATAGCATAAAATATTATTTTTTTGAAAAGGAATGAATTCTTCACAGCATGAAATGTTCCTCTAGGAAACCTGATTGTCTAAGTTATATCTAGAAATTCTATTCATTACAGTCCCACTAAATCAACATCTTTTATGAAACACATACTCTGTAGTAATATACTTGAAATAATTAATGCTTATTACTGTAGTGGAAGGAGAGGGTGGGTTAAAATCCACTCAGTCAGGTCAAGAATGTTAACATACCAGATGAATTATTTATTCTTTGCTTATGACAAATAAAACAGTAGGTTAGACTTGCTACTGGCAGGGGACATCTAACAGACTAAACTGAAGTTCCTAACCTGGAAGATATCTTCCCTTGGGATCCTAACATGGCCGGATTTGAGACAAACACCAAGGCACTGCACAATATTAGGTTGCTATATGCATAGTTGCCAAAGGAAAATTCATTGCTACATAGAGTTTTGGGGAAGAAAAAGACAATATGGAGTTTAGGTATCCGAGTTAAACACATTCAAACCTTGTTGGAAGGCCTTCAAAGGCTTTTACTCCTGACTTACCTGTGACTAGCTCAGGAACATTTATATAAAGTAGGCTGCTTCAGCAAGCACCAAAATGTGAGTGAAAATTAGACCACTTGAAGTGTCATATCTTTGGTTATTTACTGGCTCCATGCTTGCATTTCAGAATACACAATGTCTCTTGATGGAATTTGTGTACATCACTATTTTACTAATGTCTTTTTTAGTTTTCCTTGAAAAAGGCAAGGAGGCCTTGAGAATTTCTTTTATCTTTGCCATCTTGGCTTGAGGATGAGCTTCATTTTCATTTCCCTTTCCCTTTTCTCATTTTTGATGGAATGATTTTATCTCTCAGGACTAGGCCTCAGGAAGATTGCAAAGGCAGTTTTCTCAAAGTCTGAGAACAGTGATATTACTAAAATACAACATTAGCTAACCTTTTAAGGAACAATGTAAAGTGCAAATAAAAAAATCTTTAGAGGCTTATAAACCACCTTTCATTTGAACCATCATTCGGAGCAATAAATCAGATTTAGCTTTTTCAAAGTTTTATGTAGAAATCACTTTAAAGCCAGGTTCTATTTTGCTCAGCTCTAGACTGGGGAGGCAGCCCATGAAGGTGAGAACCTAAGAAGAAGGAGGAGGAGGGAAAGCACTTTACAAAGGAGTAAAAAGACCTCCCTTAAAATGTATAGAAAGTCTCTAAGTCCTAAAAGTCATTCATGTCATTTGCATCCTGGTCAAGGCTGTACCCAAATATCCATAAGAGTTTTCATAATCATCAGTTGAGTTCAAACATTGAATTGAATGAGTACTTAATGTATCACACCATCCTTAAAGAGATATGCAGCAGCATAAGAAAGGCAAGTGTGCTGATTTCACTTGGGGTAGAGTTAATTGTCTTCACAGTGGCTGATATTGGGCTGTGTTTTGTATTTGTGCTGAACACAGGACAGAATTGATAATATAGAGATGCTTTTGTTATTGTTGAGTATGGTTTACACAGAGCCAAGGCCTTTTCTGCTTTTCGTACTGCCATGTTGGTGGGGGGGTGCATGGGAGGTTGGGAGGAGACACAGCCAGGACAGGGGACCCAAACTCACCAAAGGGATGTTCCAGACCATATGTCATCCTACTCAGTATATAAAGGGGGGGGTGTTTGTCTTCCCAAGTCACCATTACGCCTGATGGGGCCCTTCTGTCCTGGAGATGGCTGAACACCTGCCTGCCCATGGGAAGCAGTGAATTAATTCCTTGTTTTTCTTTGGTTGAGTGCACATCTTTTGCTTTCCCCATTAAGCTGTCTTTATCTCAACCCACAAGTTCTCCAGCTTTTGCCTTTCTGATTCTCCCCGATCTCGCTGGTGGGGGAGTGAGCGACCATGAGGTTGCATGGGGCTTGGTTGCTGACTGGGGTAAAACCATGACAAGAAGCTATCAAATTCAGCTGTGAATTTCCATGCTTTTGTGAAGGAAAAGCATTATTATCCTGATATAACTACAGATATTTTTTAAAGCTATCAGACTGAAACATGTTGGAATCATAGAATTTATTTCTCTCAGCCACTCATCATATGACTTACTCTCCTGACTCTTCACCAGCTTAGCTGTCTTTCTCTGGACACCCTCCAGCACCTCAATGTCTTTCTTGAAGTGAGAGTCCCAAAACTAAGCACAAGATTCAAGATGTGGCCTCACCAATGTTGAATACAGGGAAACAATCACTGCCCTGGCTACCTAAGCTCACTGCTGGCTCATGTTCCATTCCAACTACCCTGCCACCAGATGCTGCCTGGGGTTCTCGTGACCTATGTGTAGGACCTGCTACTCCACCTTGTTGAATGATTTTGTTGATCTCGGCCCATGGATCCAGCCTGTCCAGGTCCCTCTGTAGAGCTTTCCTACCCATCAGCAGATCAACACTCACATCCAACTTAGGTACCAGCAAACTGACTGAGCATGCAATTGGTCCCCTGATCCAGATCATCAATAAAGATGTTGAACAGGACTTAGGCCAACACAGATCCCTGGGGAATCCCATTAGTGACCGGCCACCAACTGGGTGTAATTCCATTCACCACCACTCTCTGGATCCACCCATCCAGACAGTTCTAACACAGGGTATAGTACACCTGTCCAAGCCATGGCCTGCCAACTTCTGCAGGAGAATGCTGTGGGAGACAGTGTCAAGGGCTAGGTTGAATTTCAGGTGGAAGAAGATTCTAAAGTGAGTGGCTTCTGATTAACTGTTATCCAGCTATTATGTATAACTGTTACACAGTGTTATGGTTAAAAGAAGAAAATGAGAGAAGTGTACAAATCCTGTAAGATTGTAAAGGAGAGTAGGATACTTGGAAACTCAAAGTACAATACCTATAAGATACTGAAGGACCACATCCAACTACTTTAAAGGAAATTATTCAGGTTTCAAAAAGAGAGGATTTATACAAGGCATTAAAGAGGACTAATTAATAAGCATTGATGTTGGCCTTGGACAGATTTTAAGAGTTTAATACATTTCTTCTCATTAATATACTAGAGAAAAAACGGCTGATTTGATTTGGCTACTAGTCTTCTTGAGGGAAGACTGCCTCATATTTCTAAGTAGTGAAACTTATGGTATAAATCTTGTCATCTAAATTTAGCTCTCTAAAAGATAAGTATCTGGTCCAAGCTAATCAACCAGTCTGTCATACAGTCAGGAGAGAGTTTCCATTTTAATGATGATTTATTCTATTTATGGTACGCCCTTATTTCAGCACTAAGTAGATTTGACTTCAAAAACTCTCCTCTCAGCGCTGACGATATAGAAAACTCAGATCATTCTTTTACTCTAGATATTTCCTTTTTAGCTATCTAAAATGTAGAAGAATAAACCTCCATTGAGGTAAGTAAAGGCTTTGAACTACTGTCTATTTTTACTAATCAATCCGCAAGGTTTGTATATAACCAAACATAGAATGCATTGCCAGATCAAAAAATCTTTTCAATCTCCCATTTTTATCTCTCTACAATGATGTTTTTATATCCCTAGTAGAAGCCCTTTCTCACCCCTATAAATAAAAGCCTGAAAGCTGATTCATTGCTTCTCACGGCAAACTCAATGGATAGCTCAGTACGAATTATGCCATTTTTGTGAATTTTGTAAAACTTCTTTGCATGACTTGGATCTTTCCTAAGTTCAAAGTTACTTTTCATGTACCGAGATTTGGGCCTCTGAGACATTTGTAGCCTGGAGGGTAGAAGAGGGATATGGAGAATTTGCCTTGCTTCACTGCTTTCCTCTCATTTATTTCAAAAAGTCACAACTGGGTCTCTTCCCTGTTTGTTTGCTGTAGTGCAGTGCTTCTGAAACATCTGCCAGAGCTACAGATTTTGCAGCACCAGACTTTGATTCGTGCCTACATATTGCATTAAACATTTCATGCACTGGCTTGTGCAATCCTTTCATCACCCAGCTACTTGAGCAGAATCCAGCTGTATTCCTGTAGAGTGCTAACTTGTAGGCTATTGCAGAATTTCAGATTTGGTCCTTGATTATTCTTCTCAGAGGGATAGTTATGAACTATGAAAGCAAAAACTAGTTTTCACATATTGCCATTTGAGGGAATAGGAATTATAATCTCTCATTAGAAATGGCAATTCATATAACATCTAGAGATTAGGGGACAAAAATTGTGAAATAGGACTACACTGGCATTTATGATCTTTTTTTTCTTTAACCTTTTTTGGAGGCTAATCTCAAAATATTTAAATAGTTTTTTTTAATTGAGATTTATTGAACTTAGAAAACAAGGTTTTCTACTCTTCAATCTACAATCCACTAAAGGTGATGCTTCTCTTACTCCTTGATTTTTTGTTTAAATTCTAAATACATAGAACTCATGATTTTGATTTTAACACTGGCATGATTTTGAAGTCCTGCACAGCTCCTATATGTTTCTATTCACTAGATAAAGTTCACAGGCAAAACAAAAATTCTATTGATTTTTAGGATTGATGCACAATGACATATATAGACATTAATTCCAGAATACCATTAATAATATTATGCAATCCTTTTTCATTTAAAATCTTCTCATTATCACAAGATTTATCAGGAATATATTTTACTAAATGAAAAATCCACTTTCAGAGAAATCCTCTTGCTCTGTGGATGGAAAATTAAACGTCACGGTCAATCTTATCTTATTACATTTTCCATTTTAAATGGAAATGTAGCATGGCTATTGAATGAGATAACTTACTTTTGGCATTGAGTCTCAGCTGAGACTTTACCGATAGCACTGTTGTTACCAATACTTGAAATACTACAGCTGTAATTTTTGGGTGCAATACAGTACCATTAAGAAGCCCAACTGATACAAAGATTTGGCATGAAGAACTGCAGATACTCAAAGTGTGAGACAACTTACCTCTACAAAGTGTTCGCAGTCTGAGCAAAAGGGTGGGAAATGTCCTACATCAAGTGACATTCCAGCCTATCTAATATTAAAGAGTTTCACGTACTGAGTTCATTGAAACAAACTGATGCAAACCAAGAACCTTCAGGAGGAATCAACATTAAACCCAGCTAAACACTAGGTCTTAGAACAGTCTATGTCTTAGTTACAAAATGCTTATCTTAGGAAATAGTCTGAAAGCACAAGGGATCCACAATCAGAAAATCATTTAACTGTTCATTCAACTAGAACAGTATGGACCCACCCACTAAGATTTAAGCCCACATTTAAAGACCTTGTTTAACAAAAAACTAGACATGTATTAGTAAAGAAGACACTGGGGGGAAAAGTCATGCTTATATAAAAAATAAACAAACCAAAAAAACCCCCATTTTACGTAATATTTTTTCAACTGTTTAGATCAAACAAGGTAGAAAACAGTTCTTCAAAGTACTTCAAAGTACTTTAATTTGAAACTACTTTGAAAGACTATGCCAAGTGAACCACATCAGGCTTATTGCTATTGCTTATTGAAATAAAAAATTGTGCTGCTCTACCTTGAGAGTAGTTACCTTTTGAAACACTCTATTCAGATCAAGTTACAGTGTAATTTTTTTATGACTGCGACATTTACAGCAACAGATCATATTCAAGAGAAAATAAAGGATAAAAATAAAGGGTACTGCAATGTCACTTTGATTACCCTTTTCCAGTAACACTCTAAATATGCAAGTACCTTCAGAGCAGCCAATAAGCATATAATGAAGACAATCTGGTTACTTTTAACCATGGAAAATCAAAGGCAAGAAAAAAAAAAATACTTTGTCTATAAGCTGTGAATTTCTTTAAGGTCCCTTCCAAACCAAACCATTCTGTGATTCTATGATTCTACATTTGATCACATCTGTTTAATTAACGAAAAAAAAACCAAAAAACCCCAGAACAAAAAAACCCAATTGTAACATACTGTTCAATTTTACTCACTATTGTCGGGTTTAAATTTGATACTGCATTGCTTCACTGTGAAGATTCATACCTCATCTTACGGAGAGAAATTGTAAATATGGCACAAAAGAGCAGTGCCAGCTTATAATCTTTTTCATAAGCTACAGACTCAACTGATGGAGTTTTATTAGGGATAAAGAATCAGCTCACATTATTTCTGCTTCTACTAATTTTGTGGGTGGTAGTAATTAGCAGAGGATTTGGTAGACAGCTGGGGGCAGAACAGTAACCTCTTAAGTGGCCTTACATGATTCTCCAAAGCTCATTTGTCAGAGTCATTAAGCTTGTCTGTGTAAAGACATCCATTAGCAGAGTCATGCCCTACTGATGCATCTCTGAAACATCTTTTTAGAGATTTGCTGTCACGGTTCACACAGAGATGCGCAAATGAAATCTATTATGGTATTGACTAAGTCTAAAATTAAGAGAACTAAAACCACATTTGGTGTTACATGTTGCTTATTCTTGTGTAATACTTGGTTTTGGATTTGAAATATCAGTGTTTTAGAGCAGGAAATGGTTCATAGGACTGTATTTATGAAGTACATAGTACAGAAATGGTTGAGGGTGGTAACGGCTACCATCATATGACAACTGCACTTAAAGTTACCAGTATTTTGCAATGCACATTTGCAACAGAGGCGACCAAAGAAGGCCATCGCCAGCCCATAAATCCAATATTAAAACATTCAGATGCAGTTTCAGTCTATTCCAATATCTGACTCATCTTTTAGTGAAGAAGTGAAGAGGGTAAGAGGCAATGGACAGAAACTTTTGCACAGGAAGTTCTGCCTGAACATGAGGAAGAACTTTCCTGTGTGGGTTACTGAGCACTGGAACAGGTTGCCCAGAGAGGCTGTGGACTCTCCGTTGCTGAAGATATTCAAGAACCTTTTGGATACAATCTTGATCCATGTGCTCAAGGACAAGGAGGTTGTACCTGTGGTATGTTTACTGCAAGGTCCAAATTCCAGCTACTGGAGAATCAGTGGTGTGCCACAGTGCACCCAGGTCTAGCCGCCAGGGGTTGGAGGGACAGAGTGTGTGTTTGTACAGGCACTAAAAGGTATAAGCAACAGTGTGTGGAGGAGAAACTGTGGGCTGCAGATCCAATGGGAAGCAACAGGAGAAACCAGGGTGTATGGGGGTCTAAGTGCAAGCAAAGGGAGAAGCATCTTCAGCAGTGTTACACCTGGGGACGTTGTTCCATCTGTGGCAGCCTGTGTGTTAGGCCGTGCTGGTGGCCTCTGTGAGTGTGTGTGCTGGGAAGAGGGGAATCTCCAGGTCTGGAGTCTGCTGGGCTTGGAAATTCTCTCTAAATTATTAACTGGCGTTAAATTTAGCTTTCCTTTTTCTTTTTTCCCCTGGAATCTCTTTCTAGTGAGAATACCAGCGTAACATCATGTCATATAAAAATATATACAGAATGGAAATTTTCCTAAAGCAATATAAAAATCCAAAATAAAATGAGAGGTTACTTAAAACAAAATTACTTATTGCAATATTTTTAAAGCAATATTAAAGATAGAATCTCTCTAAGTACAATTTAGCTTTTTTGAAATGCCACATATTTCTATTTAATGTATCCACTTACTATCAATCATTTTAATTCATTTACTCTTTATTCTATCATCCCAGTAAGCAAATACAGAAAAAAGTTTAAGATAAAGTCACTAATTACTTCTGGAAGTAAAAGTGGTATTTTTTAAACTATGTTAACATTTTTGCCTCCCATTTCAGTGGGGCAGACTGGGTACTTTAGAAAACTATCTGGTTGCCACTGATAAATATTGAATTATTGGAAGCTACTAGAGTATTTAAGGAGTCAGTGCATTTAATTTATATATTGATGAATATCTGCAATGTGTAGTTGTTTTGGTTTTGAACTTTTAAAAATGGAACTTAAAAGGATTAAGTCTCTCAACCTCAGAGTACTACTTCATAAAATTACAGTAAATGTATTTAAATTAGAGGAATTTATCAAGGAGAGTAATTTCTAACTGATATTTTGAACATCTCATCTATTAATTGCAGGGCACTAGTTCAGACATCAACTGACAATAGTTTGATTAACGTTTTGAGAAACAGTCATTTTATACAGTATATTAAATCAATTGTTTCATTCTGAGGAGGGACAAAATGTCATAATGAAACAATTAGCTGGTAAGTGATGAAATAAATTGATCAAGAATGTATTTGATCATAAAACCTCATATTTCATAAAATTTTGAAGAAATATTGCCAGTGGACTTACTAATTCATTATGGGTATGGTATTATTTTTGATTTGGGAAGGACTGTGACATATCATATCCTTAAAATTTTATATTTTTTTTAGAAAGAGGAAATAGTTTGCAATGATTAATACTCCCTTGGGACTGTGCCTAGCATATTTGGAGTAATATGATTTATTTATTTGATTAATTTAGTCAAACAAAGCAGATCCAACTTTACAAAAGAGACTGGGACTTAATAGTCATTAACCTCAAGCATCAATCAATTACTTCAGAAAGGACATTTTAAATTATCACCCTCTGATCTCATAAGGTACCAGCATCTAAGGGTATGCATTAGACTAGTGAGTCTGTGTGTAGGTTGGATTCGGTACTGAATTTTATGAACTAGTTTGTGATGTGCAAGGTCAGGTTGGATGGGGCTTTGAGCAACCTAACCTAGTGAAAGATGTCCCTGTCAATGGCAGGGAGGTTGGAGTAAATGATCTTTAAAGGTTCCTTCCAATTCTAACCATTCTATGAGTCTATGACAGAGCTGGAGCCCTGGCAACAAATGAGCCCGTCTCTGGATAGCAAGTCCTCGGAGTAAATCTGGTCCTGACAAATCAGTGTCACAATACAAATCTTGTCAGAATGTTGTAGATGTGCTATGGCATGCATTAGATCCTTGAGAAACAGTCTCACCTTTTTTCTGTAGTTTCTATCTAACCTACCCTCCCTAGACAGCATAAAAAAAGTAGTAGCTTAAAGGTAGTAATAGTTTGAAAGAAAAAAATCTGTAAGGGAAAATGAGTTTTCATATTTTTCCTGAACAGTTATTAGTTACTTAATATTAATGTCACATTCATCCTACTAGAATTTAGTCGGTTGACTAAAGCAGAATCAAAACAAAGCCATTTATATACATTAACCAGCAATATCATATTACAGTTTTCTAAGACTTACTGCAATGTCACTTTCAACTTGCAGTTTTAATCCAAATGTCTCAAATGTCATTATGAACAGTTATGTTTAGATGCAGTGTTACCTTTTTGTTTTCTTAGCTTAGAACTTGCAAGAGGAAAATTAGGTAAGTTAACCATTACTTTCCAAAATTCCTCCACCAGGTGTGATGCCAGTGCTAATATGCATTGCTTAGAGTACAAGGATTCCAACAGCTTAAGGAACTGAATATTCCTGGCACTGAGCTGATGGACTCATGTTATCCCAGAAGAATGTAAAATAATTATAAATCCAAATAATATTAAGTTTCTTTTTTATTCCAGAACACGGAGGAATACAGAGATTAGAGAACCATACAAAGAAATGTGAAACAAATGCTGAATTTTAATAGAGACACTGAATACCATCCAAACATGAATTTAGGGGCTATCTTTGATCCTTTTGTCGTATCAGTTAGATCAATAGGAGTCTGGACCTGCCTGACTCACATCTCAAAAAATGCCTTGAACAACCAAAAGGATAAAAGCACATGATTCCCAAACATGCATAACCCTGCACCTTTCTTGTTGTTGTTGTCAGACACTAATGAGTGACCAGAGACAAATCAAAGTGTCCTAGTGACACACAGTCCCACAACTGTAGCAGAGGAACAGAGGGAAGAAACCTGTGGTCGTACACCATTTCATTTATGAAAGACTCAGGGCAGAATTAGCATAGAGTTTTAAAGGTTATCAAAGCTCATATCCTACTATTGCAGTAATGGTGACCATGTTATACAATAATTTTCATAAACCAAGTTCCATCTTCAAAATATCTTAGCTTTTTCTATCACATATTCCTCCTGGAAAAGTCTTTCCCACACTGAACATCTTTTTGCCAAATAAAAGCAAATAGATTTTAACTAAACTGTTTTCCAGACAAATTAGCATCCCTTCTTTCACACTTTTCAAGATTCTCTCTAATTAAGCAGACTTAACTTTCCTCAAAAAGTTAAATGCTCACAGTTAAGTTCAAGATGTTTTAAATGCCTGCCCATTTGTATTTTGATGTTTTATCTCTATAAATACAATTTACTTCTCAGGTAGAAACGGGTATCTCACATATATTGGTCATCACCTTCCACCAGAATCCACCACTTAAAACTACAACTCTTATATCGCATTTCCCTTTACACCGAGCACTGCAACGTGATTTGTAGATTTCCATGCAATTCTATGGCATTAGAGTTGGCACCTCCCAAAGAGGTGAAGGTAGGGAAATATCTTAAACACACCCACAAAAAGAATTAATACTTCTAGCTGCCTAAAACAGAAGCTGTTTTAAAATTGCCACAATTTTGGAAGATTTAGATTGTCTAGGGGTGCTGTAGTAGTTAGCAGAGAAATTGTTCACAATTATAAATCAGTAAGTTTGTAACAGTTTGCAGAGGTGTTTCTGCTGAGCAAACAGAAACTTAATAAATGTACAAACTAATAACATTTTGTTGCCCTGAGTTTTGCAGTCTTTCTATGTTTTCATTCCTGTAGTAGAATTTCTCAGGCACTTTACTGTAAACATAAGGCATGTTTACCTACCGGTCCTTATTATTATCATTCTTTTTGTAAGGCGGAGAATTATGATAGACTTTTGGTCTGACCGTGTCATTGAGAGGTGGTAACCCCATCCTCCAATCCATGGTTGTCTCTAAAAAGATATATAACTGACTAAATAAAGGGCCGGGCCTTCTTCTTCCCTTTTCTTCCTTCTTTTTGGCCCCTTCTTTGCTCTCTCTTTTGGCCCTGGCTCCTATCCTGACAGAACAGTGTCTGCGTGGTCCTTTTGTGTCTGAGTACGACAACATTTCATGTACTGCTATTCAATTTTGCATCTTCCCTTCTAATAGCCATTCCATATTCTAAATTATATTTTTGAACATGAACCTTTGCCTTCTAACTATTGTTAAAGAAAATCACATCACTTATACCATCCACAAGGAACTTGTGAAAGTTCACTGAAGAAGAAAGTCTAAACTATTCCTATAGGCACACATTTATATTGAACTCTCTAATCTAATATAGCTGCCAGCACTGTTAATTTACTTCAAGAATAGAGAGTGATCATGTTACTTAAAGGAAAACATTATGAGGCTTCATGTTATTGCTAACAGCTTCAGATATATTAAGGTATAAAGACAGGTAATACAAAATCCTAAAAGGGGAATAAACCAAATCATGTCATTACAGAAGCCTGTAATTAGGAGGAAAAGATGATGTTTGTGACATGGAAATATGTTCCAAAACCAGCCAGAACAGACCAAGTGCTGAAAATGAACCACCATCCCTTGAAACAGAGGCCCACTCTTCCCTCAAGAGGTGTGGCACCATGTGATGTGGAGAGCCTGTAGCTCATTGCTGGAAAATATTTCCACTTCTTGCATGAATAACACCAAATCTACCTCACAAATATGGGTTAGCACCAAGCTATAAATATGCCCTTGAGACATACTGCTGACGCAGCAATCCCAGGAAGCCTTTGTCAGCTGTGCATTAGAAGAACTGTCCAAACAAAAGTAACTGGTATTTTAAACTTGTGAAGTTATCGGAAGGGCTGTTCATATTCCCTTAAATTCTTTCATCACCATCTCTGTTCCTCATAGACTGTCAGGGTTTTGTAGACTTTGAAATTACTTTTCCCAATCAGCTGCTCATCCTTACTTGCCATTGTCCCAGCTGTAGCGTTCAGGACAATTAGGGCTATTTCAGAGAGAAGTTCTGGTGACAATGTGTTTCATTATCATGAAAGCAATGATGATGTCCTAAGTGTTGAAGATGAACATTACTGAAAGAATCAGACAAAACAGATATTTAATCAGCATTGCGGAGAAAAGTATTTCAGAAAAGGATACAATGTCTTCAAATGAGGCTTGGAAATTATTTTCTAAAAAGTATTCTGGAGTACAGAATTGCCCGTTAAATACAAACCCAGGGGACACATCCCCTGCAGTTGATCTGAAAAGACAAGTAAAAACAGCCCAATCTGACAATGAATTTCTAATCAGTGACCTGACTGTTTGTTTCTTACTTGTCACAGATGTTTTTTGTAGCATTTTCTGCATATTCAAGATCAGCTGTGTCTCTGATTTTGCATATATTAACAAAAAACTTTTGCTGACTGCACTTCAGACGGGAACTTACCAAGGAATGAAGAAGTGCAGCAGGGAAACTGAACGTTTGCCTTGCCAAAGGTCTTTTCCAACATTGCTGATAAGGGATAAACCAAATCTCTTTTACACAGCGAGCTTTTATTCTTCCATTATAGGACAAACTTTCAGTCAGGAGAATAAAGCTAAAATTCTATCTGCAGTGAGACAGTCCTCATTCTTGGTTTGTCATGGAAGCCCCTGTTGGTTTACCTAACCCAAATCCAGACCTTTTGGTTCCTCTTAAGCTGAAAATATTAAAAATCCTTCCAGCACACTTTCTAAAAAATATACCTGCCCCTATAAGACTACAGAACACATAGTGAGTTAAGAATCACACAGAAAGTTACGTGGCACCATGAAATGTCTACCCGAGTTCAATCTGCACTTCAGCAACAGTCTGAGGTAAATTTTCTGTTTCAGGATCTAAAAAGAGGCTGTGTCCAAAAGTGACACGGTTTTGTTAGGCTACTCTCATTGTCTGAAAAGAAAAATATGTTCACTCCCCCTACAAACCATACTCTCTGAATTTCTTATATCTCCGTGGGTACAATACTAGCTCTATTATAAACTTTCAAACACAGGATTAGATTCACAGAAATGATTAATTAACCAGGTACAAGACCCCACCTGCTGCATCTAGCTCTGACATCCCCACCAAAGAAAGGACCTAGATCTGTCGGAAGAAGTCCAGAGGAAGCTCACCAAGATGATTAGAGGGATGGAGCACCTCTCCCATGAGGAAAGGCTGAGACAGTTGGGATTGTTCAGCCTGGAAAAGAGAATTGGGGTGGCCTAATCAAGGCCTTCCAGTACCTGAGGGAAGCCTAAAAGACATATGGAGAGAGACTTTTTACAAGAGCATGAAGAGACAGGACAAGGAGGAATGGATTAAAACTGAAAGACAGTCGGTTTAGATTGCGTATAAGGAAGACATTCTTTACTGTGAGGGTGATAGACACTGGAGCAGATTGCCCAGAGAGGTCCCATCCCTGGCAATGTTTAAGGCCAGGTTGAATGGAGCTCTGAGCACCCTGGTCTTGTGGAAGGTGTTCCTGCGCATGGCAGTGGGATTGGAAGTGGATGATCTTTAAGGTCACTTCCAACCCAAACCATTCTATGATTCTGTAAGTAAATAAATGTAATCACCAGAGTGTAGTGCAATCTGCAGAAATCCAGATTGATCCTCAGACTGACTGATGTCTATCTTTGTTTCACCTGAGAGCATCCCTAAGCATTTTACTTCCTTCTAGTGAAAATAAACACAATAATGTTTTCACATTCACAGCTAGTTCATGCTTGAATCCCATTAAAATTCATGGAAAATTTTTGCTCTATCTTGTAAGACAAAATCATGCAGTTGTGCTGAAGGTACTGGTCAACATTTTAGAAGAGTGGCAAAACTAAATTGATATATAGAAGAAACAGTTACGCTTAAGTACCTTTTTCCAACTATCTGATACCTCCTGGGAAAGTGCAAATTATTCAGCACATTATTTTCTATTGGCAAAAATTTTCTCTTCTATTTTTTTTGAAGATCACTAAACTTCAGGGTGATATTTATGCCAGAGAGAAACAGGAATCCCAAATAGTCAAAATATAAATGTTCTAGGTTCTGTAAAGACAAAGACAACTATTAACCTTGGATTCCCAGTTCTTACTGCTTGATATTAAGCAGTTCCCTCCTTTTTACTAGTTTTTGTAAAACATATTCTCTAGCCATAAAAAACCAGGAAAGGAAAGGAAAGCCATAAGACAAGGAGAATCAGTAAGCTTAAATTCAAACTAACAAGAGTCTGGTTGGAGGCTCTATCCTGCAAGGAATAGTTTTAGCATGTACTACAATCATTATAGGCCATTTAACCTGAAAATGTATTTACTTTAAATGTATTTGCATTAAACAATCATCCAATCCAATGCATTCAAGGTTCCCTCAACTGTTCTATGAGAATAAGCTGTAATAGTGACTTGCATAGTACAGAGTTTTACAGTTTCCAAGGTCTGTATTTTAAAAATGGGACTAGCTTCACATGAGACAGGTACAGTGGTCCTGTCCCCATTGTAGGAATGATCAAGGTACCTAAAAACACAAGATGGATTGTTAAAAAATTATTGTCCAATATTTTAAGTTAAGCTGAAATTGTTGTTAGTTTACTTTCAAATGCTATTATGATAGTCCAAGGAATTTACAGTTTTGAACTAGACTCTGAATTCCACCTTGTAAGCAATCGTCTGTCGCTTTATTCTCAATGTGTGTATGTCTTGGACAACAACTCTGTGTCAGTTGTGTTAAGCAGCTCCTCATGGATCCCTGACCAAGTGGTGCAGAAAGCTGATGGCCTTTAGGACAAATCCATGCCCTTCAAGCCAGTTTCCATTCATAATCACAATTGCAAGAGTGCTCCATGGAGTGAGCATTATTCTCTCATTTTTTTAAATTTAAAAATAAATTAGTTTTAGAGAATTGCCACAAGTAAAAGGAACAAAATTCAGCATCGATCACAGTCACACTGTGTCGCCCTGAGTTTTGCAGTCTTTCTATATTTTCATTCCTGTAGTAGAATTTCCCAGGCACTTTACTGTAAGCATCAGGCATGTTTACCTACCGGTCCTTATTATTATCATTCTTTTTGTAAGGTGGAGAAATATGATAGACTTTTGGTCTGACCAGTGTCATTGAGAGGTGGTAACCCCATCCTCCAATCCATGGTTGTCTCTAAAAAGATATATATCTAACTAAATAAAGAGCCGGGCTCTTCTTCCTTCTTCTTTGCCCCTTCCTTGCCCTACTTTGGCCCTTCTTGGCCCTCTCTTTGGCCCTGGCTTCTATCCTGACAGAACAGTGTCTGCGTGGTTCTTTCGTGTCTGAGTACGACAACACTGTATCTTGCACTTAGACTAGTCAAAGAAAATACTCTGGACTAGACTGAATTTCTCTGCCTTGAAACTGTTTTGCAACAGAGCTTGAGTATTAAGTAACACATAGTGGAAACAAGTGGAGGACCAAGACCACAAACCAGCTCATGAACAGAAAGTAAATGAGCCTGATAGAACAGGTTTTCCCAAATGTGATTAAGAAAGTGGCCTGAACTTTTGAGGCATGATTTGTACTTGTCAAAGTGAAAGGTGTTACCCTGTGAAGCTGTTTATATTTTTATGATGTTTATTATTTCCTCAAGTCTTCCTTAAATGCCTCTGTCACTTCCAATTATATCTTCCTTCTCAGATATGACTCTTATTCTGAAGTTTTCTACTGAATTTGAGTAGACTTAACATCAACTCTTTAGAGGCCATACTTGTTTAAATATGTTCAATTTAGCCTTTAAAAAGTTTTCTTCACTAGAATAAAGCTGAACTTTATTTATAATAAAAGAGAGAGAGTAATGTGAATTTCCCAACTTGGAGCAATGCAAATATAGTATTCTAAAAGGGTGATCTCAAACTGTAGCAATTATGTTAATGGCTCATTCCCTCTCCCCTTTGTCTCAGGCAGATACCCCAGAAGCAGCCTGAGGACAGTGTGCAAGCAGGTTTGGCAGCAGGGTGACCTGCCCATCATGCAGTGCCCTGCGGAGTCTGGAGGCAGTGCCCTGGCAGTGCCTGTGCCCCATCCTGCAGCTGCTGATAGCAAAGCAAGACCACCTCCTCCTGAGGGTCTCCTCCCCAGGCAGTCCAGGTATAGCCAGTGGCATCCAAAAGGCAGCCAGCTTCACCCACATTTTTGAAAAATAATTAAGGTAGAAGAATTTTGTGAGTGAATTACCAGACCTGGTCATAGCAAACAATCTTTCTGTGCATAAGTCCTTTAACAGTCCTGCCTCCCAATTTTTGCCTTTTTCTTCCAAGTAATATGTGTATTTAAGTGTACTTTTTTAGATGTATTTAAGTCTGCTTTCTGTTACTGTGCATCATTCAGAATGGTTCTCATATCCAAAACATACTCTTCCAAATTTCAAAGTCATCCCAATGAATGGATAGAAATACACTTTAAGCTATAAATAAGAAGGTGATGCAGTGGTTAAATAAATTAGTAGAGTAAATGCTGTTAGTTCTGCCAGTTGCCTAAGATGCCTGAATCTTACCTGTGAGCAAATGAACTTTTCCAGTGGCAACAGTATATACAAATTAAATTATTTCTTACTGCAGTATATATCAAGTATCCATAAATTATATAGAAGTATCCAGTATATCCTTGCATATATCAAAGTATGCAACAATGTTTGAAGGCAGGACTGTTTGGTGATGCACGGGACTGGCAATGTGACTACCAAGAACAGATATTCTTTCAAATTAAATTACTGCTTAAATAAAACCAAGCAGAGGAACTTGGGAGTTACTCAGTTGAGGCCCTTGATCTATAAGCAGTAATATCTCTTTCAGAGCCACATAAAGCAACACCTTAAAAGGTTTAAAAATGTTATTTTTTAGTTTTTTACAGGACCTCACTACCCAGATAATTCTTTAAATCTAGATTAAAGCTACTTGTCCAGCTACTTTTCTCAGGTAAACCTTAGTTAAAGAATTGAAAAATAAGCCTATGTAAAACTTATTACTAGGACATATTGCATATTAGAACATGCTGAATTAAATTGTGTACTGCCATATAAATACTGTCAATATACCATATGATGTTACAATGTTCTATACTAACAACATTTTTACTTTAAATGTTATACTTAATGTGATATAAAAGCCTTTAAATATAATTATAATGTAAAAATTAAAACATACCATTTTTGAAGTAAAAGTTATATCTGAATAGGAAATCTGCAAGGCATTCTAGTCTCAAATAATTTTCTGTAAGAAATTCCAAATATGCAATTTTGTTCTGACTTGGTATAAAAGTAAGTTCTGAACTGCTGAGTGGAAAATGTAATTACGAGTTTCAAATAGTTCTGAAGAAGAATAATCAATCTTTTTTTTTCCTCTTTTTCCCGCAAAGCAAGACTTAAGAATCTGCAATGTCAGGGTGGCAATGTAAGCAGTGATATAACTCAGTTACTGTTTTTCATGAGCAAGAAAGAATGTAGATTTTGAGTAAGAAAAAGGCCTGAATGTCCTCAGCCAAATTATTTTTTTCTTATTTGATAAAACAAATGGATGCTAAGCTGAAATAGAACGGTTTATTCTAGACCTTGTCAATATAGATTTCATGATGGATTATTTAAAAATGGATTGGACGAAATGCAAAGCATTTTTATAGATTGGTATTCTTGCTTTTGAAATAACCCTTACAGATCAGTAGCTCAGAAACTCAGTATTTTAACACAGTGCACTGTAAAATCATAATGTTCCTAAATCTCATCACTGGAAAGTGTCACTGAAATCTCTGAATGCCTCAAGTCCAAGGAAAAAGTGATAAAAGCAGTAGAATGGAACAAGTAATAAACTTCTTGCCTACACATAGCCAAGATAATGGAATAAAATACTCAACAGTAGAGAAAATCCCTATGAGATACCAGAAAAAAAGCACAGCACCTTCACACTAACCAATGTATCTAAACAGAGATATGCTGGATAAAATTCGTCAGTCTGTTGCAAAATTTGAAGTCCTAATAAATGGCTGTGAAGTGGAACTATTTAGAAAGTTTTCTTATTGTGATAATTTTCTTATTGTGATTTCCATGTTACAAGATTCTTTTTGTGTTAAAATACAACTATGGTTTTTACAGTACTTCCAAAAACCCTAATTTGGTCTTTACCAGCAAGCTGCTGTTTGAAGAATCCTACTAAAAGTCAGTAATGGATTTTGCTGTTAGTAGGTTATGATCTAACTCTTGAAGCCATTCCTGGATTTTCAATCATGAGTGATTCAAAAAATTTCAAACACAAGTATTTTAAACATAAATATATGTAATCACAAGTATATTTTAAAAGAGATTTAGGAATGTACTTTTCACTAGGACAGTACTATCCATTTTGTTCTAAAGGCCCAGACTGGGTTGGGGTTTCAAGCACCCGCCAGTGAGACCAGCTTAAAATCAGTAAATTCTTAAATATCTTGCTTAACTAGCATTTCTACTACCACACATCAGGAAGCATTAGCAAATCAGCTGCTCTATTTCATTATAAAGCCAATCCCTTTCACTTTTAGGACAAAGTTTTTTTGGGGGGTCTCATTGGGGTGCTGTATAGGGTCCAGCTAAGCAACCTCACCATGAGTCTAAGGCCTGAGCAGGCAAAGAAGGAAGAACCATCTTACAAAGCACACCATCCTGGTACCTCCATTAATGGGATGTGAGTGGTCATTCACAATGTGTGCTTTAGTAGTGCAACTCTTTCTTCCTCCCAATGCACCTTTTCCTCAAGACAGTATTGTAAGGGTGTGTGGAAGGAGAGCTTCTGTTCCTTTAAGGGTGTTTGGTCAGGGACTTTCTTTGGAGCAAGGAATGACAATAATAAAGGGAAGAGGCCACAAGCAAGAACACAAGCAGGGACACAGACCTGATAGGTGAATGGTAAAGGAGGAATTGGTGAGACCCAAACGTGATGAGTTGTATTAAACTGATGACAGCTTGTGCGAGCAACAGAAGGCTTATTCCAGTGAGGTTATATCATCAGAGAATGTGTCAGTTGGGAAAAAAGGGTAAAAAGGGGGAGACCAGAACCAAAACACACAGAGACACAGACATATCAAAACAAATATGGAGACAATGACAAGAAGCAAACCTCACCAGTCCCTTTAATGAACAGGTTGTCAAGGAAGGCACCACTTTCAGGAAGATCAGCCTGGACTTTGTTACTGATAAGAGTGTAAACCAAAGATCCGCACTGGGCCGGGGTGGGGCAATGGCATATGCAGGGGGAGTGAGTTCAGGGAGAAACAAAGCAAAGGGAAGGCAGAAAATGGTACAGTTGTCTGTCTGAGCCCTGCACCTCATCACCACAGTCTGTCCTATCATTTTAGCAATTCTTTTCTCAATGATTTCTCTGAATAACCTCCCTCTCTATGTCTGAGCACCACCAGGAACTAAGGGCCAGCTACTGGTGAGGCCTCTTTGTGTGTGAGTGAAAATTGGTAGCAGCTACTGGAGTCAGAGCAGGGATACAGGTGTCTCTGGACCAATATCCAGCAACTGGGGGGGATCATCAGGAGTCAGGTGGGTGAGAGTCTTAGTGTCGATGGCTGGAGCATGGCCACAGGTGTACCAGTGTGCCAACTGTTGAACAGTGACTGTATCTTCTGCAGTCCTGGGGTATGCATCTGTACATGCTGGCAAACTTGAAGCTGGACCAGTCAACAAATAGCTGGGCATCAGATCCAGGACAGAGTATCAGGAGGGTAGAGGGTCTGTGCCACTCCATCCAGGGGATTTGTAAATGTGCAGCACAAGAGGGATGAGTGTCTGTGTGTGTGTGTCTGTCTCTGTGCGTCTATGTCTGTGTGTGTCTGTGCCTGTGTGTGCGCACACTTGTGAGCTTTAAGCTGGACCAGCCGGCAACTGGGGACCTGTGGGAAGGGCTGGGAGCGAGGCAGGAGAGCCAGCCAAGCGGAGAGATCATGCCAGTGGTTGTGGGATCCACAAATATGTGCATGCGCTTGAGAACATGGAGAGTGTCCTGTTCGTACCTGCACTAGTGACCTGTCTGAGACAGCTGAAGAGCAGGGGGACATGGCTGGCTGTGCTCATGTTTTATGAGAACCCTGTACGTAGGCGGGATGAGGTAGCTTCTAACCTTCCTCAACAAGAATCACCTTCTGTTGTCAGATCTATGCAAGCATGAGAGTAGGGTGAGCTGAGAGCCACCAGGGAACCCTGATCCACAGGCTGCTTTAATCCACAAAGGCAGATCTTGAGCTCTTCCACTATTCATGACGAACACACAGACTTATGTCCCCTTTAAGTCTTCTCACTCAGGCAAAAAAATGTGACATCAGATAATTATGTTTTCAAAGGTCCTGCCCAGAAAAACCAGACACCTAATATGAAATAAGGAATGAAGTTTCCAGCTCTTGGGTGTTAAACACACAATATCTTAATGTTATCCATTAAACTGAGCTGATCATACTTCTCCTGATGATCATAACTGTGTTATTTCTTCATAAGTGAGCATTCTAATGATTATTTACCATTGCTGGGGTCTGCTCTTTTTCTGCTAGTAACTTTGTATCTTGAGAACATCACTTGGATTTTACTGTAATTAAGGTGACTAACAACTAAATAACATAGCAAACCGTGACATCATTAAACAAGTGGTAACTTATTACAGAACAATATATTAAAAGTGTGCCAAATTACAAATAATTACGCAGTTATTCACTTTGCTTTTTAAAAACTGTGTGACTATTTGGTGAAAATGTCACATCACATAAATGATGTTATTTTTCTGCTATATATTCTCTTCTGCTCTTTTGGAAGGTGTGCATGTATTTGCACACTGTTATTTCTAAAGGCTTTAGGAATAATAAAAAGCACAAAAAGGCAGACTTCTGATAGTGAGGTTCGACTTGCTAACGTACCCAGCTCCAAGGTTTCCTTGACAGCAAATGAAACATTCTTGCTTGTGTAGAGGTTGTAACACATTTCTACTACTTGACCTTACTGGAACAACAGCAAAAGAGACAGAGACAATAAAATGAATAATCCTTTTAAACTGATCTCTCACAGCAACAGAAATGATGCTAAGAATATTACATGTGAAATTTGCAGATGAATATACCATGGGGTTTTTTCTGCACTAATAAAAATTGTCTGGCCTTTCTCAAAGTATTCGGATTCTACTTCTGCATAATATGAGGTGTTCATCTTTAACACCTAATGGATGTTAAATATTTCTATGAGGTATGAAAAGAGAGGTAGAAAAGTAAATATACTTTAAAAATTCTTTTTTAATCCAAGTCAAAGAACTAGGCAGAAAAAAGCTCAGAATAAAGGATACTTTCATACTGGTACTGTGCAGAATATGTATCCCAATCTCTAAGTATACATTCCCTGGACTTGATCTACTCTCTATTGTATTATAGAACTTTAAACAAAAGTTCTGCTGCTGTGGAAAGGGAACCTCAATCCATCCCACTTCTACCACTTTGATACCAGAGACATCAAGAGATATCCAGAGACTGAAGAGGGATTGCAGGTCATCAGGAGAACACCTGAATAGCAGCACAGAGGAATTCCAGCCACTCAAGATAGTAAGAAAGGGTCATCTGCCCTAGAATTAAATCTTCTCAGGGAAGTGAAGGGCAACAAGAGAAACTTCTACAGGTACATCAGTGATCAGATGAGGACTAGGGATTATACGGGTCTTCTCTGGAAGGAATGGAAGACCTAGTAGCCCAGGATGTGGAGAAAACTGAGGTACTCAACCACTTTTTTGCCTTTGTCACACTGCCCAAAGCATCCAGTGGTTCTATGAAAGAAGAGACAATTACCTTCAATGAAATTTATACACATTATTATGATGTCAGATTATGTTTAAATTTGATATAAACCTATGATGACACAAGGCTAATAGTAATCACTAGGCTGGTTTTTTGTCACAGAACTGTCAGAGGAAAGCTGGAGTTACTGATACCTAAATAAGGAAAAGGTAGAGATTCTGATGCTGGGAAAGAATGGGAGGCAGCTGAAATAATTGTCATTGATGTATGTTTTTGCTAGAACAGTCATTAGTGCAATGAGAAGTACCACTGGAAGTTTGTCATCATTATGTTTTCAACAACAACTTCATAAAATAAATTTGGACAAGCTACAGACAGCTTCTTTATTCCCACTTTTAATCATGTTTTCGTACTTGTCTTCATGGCCTTTTCATTTTACATCAAAGTTTAGATATTACAGTATTCAATTCTAGAAAAAAAAAGATAAAAAAATCTGTGGCCAGAAATATTCTGAATTCTGAGGATAGGATTTCCACTTTCCCTTTCCTTCATAGATATTATTTTAGTGATGGCAGTAATGTAATTATTCATACCCGTCGATGTCAAGAAAAAAAATCAGCAATTTCACTGTCATGGCTGTTAATGTTAAGGGGTAACTTTACAGTAATATTCCAAAAAGACCCTAGGAGAACAAAAAAGTAAAAATTTTAAAGAAAAGTTGTGTGTAAAGTTTTTTTAATCAACATGGTACCTGATCAGCTGTGGGAGGAACATTAACTCAATCCAACAGTGCTGGATTTGACTCAGGATCAGTGCAGAAGTGCCATCTCTGCTCTGGAAGCAGCACTGGGAGTATGAAGAAGGATCTGAGGACAGAGATCAGAAATTGCAGCTGAAAAAGATATATTCTTCACCTGAGGACAATGACAATGCAGGGTCAAGCATATCAGATATCGTCACAAATGGTAAAGAGCAGTCAAGAATATCTGACAAGCCAGTGCCTGGACATAGACTTCTGCAATCTCTTTCCCCAACTCCTGTTGCAACTAGCTTTCTCTGCCATCTCATGCCCAGCACGTGATGTTCCCAGAAGTTCCCACCTGCCAGCCTGTAGTTTGTTACAGAGGATGACACCACAGGCATACCTAAAGAAGATTTTCTTGGCCTAAATAGGCATCTAACAGATTAATTGCCGAAAGACATTTAATTTTTTACAACAAAGAAGCTAACTAGGATGCATCTCTGCTTGAAGCATTTGAAGAAGTTTCATGCCCATGCCTTCACTGCTTGTATTGGCATATGTTCCCATCTTTCAGCATATAAATAACAAAAAAGAGCTTATATATTTCATGTATTATGAGTCTAATCATGTCACAAAATAATTTGTATTCCTCTTCCCTCTTCTTTCAAGACTCAAAGGTAGCAGCAGGAAACCTGCATGGAGTTTTGCTATTATTTCTAATTTTCTTCCTACATTAAATTTCTTCCCACCTTAACTTTCCTTCTTTTTTACTCCTTCACATAGGTACATTATGATATCAGTGAATGCTCACAACTCACAACAATATCAGTGACATATTTGTTGCAGTCCTAACTCCACTTGCAATTATGCGGCAGATTTTATCATTGCATCTGATTCAAAGCTCACTGAAAACAATACAGACTGCAAATTTCTGTTGTAGAACTGTGTTTCAGTTTATTTTTGCTTGTGTACACTACAGGGCACTTTTCTATAATGAAAATTTATTGTGCTTTCCACTCAGAAGTGGATGTGCCTCATTAGAGAACTGTAGATGTTCCAATTAATTCCCTTAATAATATAAAAAAGTCAGAATAAGTTCATGACAGCTATAAAGCATTGCATGGAATAGGACACACTCTTAATAGCTGAAAAGGAAGATAGAGCAGGAATGGAATTAAATGGACTATTCAGCAATACTGACGGCATTGCAATTTACTATCCCCTCACAAAAAAAAAATAATATCTTATGCATATCAAGACTGTATATCCATGTATAAGTCTACAAGCAAATAAAAGTCTGTATAATACAAGAATGAAAATTTCATTCTGAAGAACCTAGACATGTTTCTGGTACTTGTAGGATCTTTGGAAACTGAGAATAATAGTCCCTGGCTACTGTGACTTGAAACAGAGAATGCTTTCCACCTACGTGGAAGAGGAAACCACAACAAATATCTGAACTCAGGCTAGCAATAGTTCCTTGAAATCTAGGGAACCATTGTCTTATACCCACAACCTTCATTGACTTTGGGTTAAAATCTATTCAGCTTGTAGACTTGTTGTAACAAATGTCCAGCCTATTAAATAATTTCAAAGGAGACAATTGTCTTTCCTCAAAGAATTTTTAGCACTTACAGCTTATAGAAGCAAGATTTGGAATCCCACTTCTGTGATTTATTCCTTTTTAGTATTTCCCAATGTATTTTATTTTCTATTTTCAGCAACTCAACATCACTATCACTAAAATGACCTGGCTGTTATTTTAAAAGGGTTTTTTGCACAAATAACTGTAACATGAAGACATATTCAGGGCCTCACATGGTTGCATGCTATCTGAATAGATTAGAATAACATTTTTATTGGCCTAAATAGGTGAAAACAAGTAAACTGAGAAACAGAGAAATTAAAACTACTATGTAAAAAAGGTCTCAAACCAGATCTTCATCTATTCTTTAGTTTTCCTGGTTCCAAGAGGGACTGTGACTTGCATGGTTACCTTTTCTATGTGTACGTTTATGTTGTGAGCTTTTAACTTTTTGATCTCTGCCTGTTTCTCTAATGCAGAAATGAGAACTCAGTTCTTAGAGTATACTTATAATATAAGAAAAGAGAAAAAGACCAAAGATACCCAGAATAATTTCTTTCTATGTCTCCAGCACTTTTTCTCCATCAGACATTTTTTCTCCTATTTCAGACATGCCTATTTAAACAGCAATTCCAGTTTTGACCAAAATAAGCACTTCAGCTTCTTTTTTCTGTTGTGGCAGAAAAAGAAAAATATCCCCAAACTTGTCAATGCATGTCAAAACATAGGCTTCAAGCCAATAGCTTGGTCAAAAGCCTCAAAAGCAATAAGCACAGATAGAAAACAATGGTGACAGTTTCTAAACCTGTTCTTCCCATGCAGACTGCTATTTATGTCAGCTGCACTGCTTCTGGCAGGAACACACAGCTGTTAAAACATGCTCATCATGCTGCAAATAAAAAACACCCACTCTGAAAGCTGAAACAGGAAGTCTTAAGACTAAATACTTTTGAAAATGACCAGAATAAGACTTAATTTGTTATTAAGTTACTGTTATTTGATATTATTTAATTAATATCTTATTTCTCTAATTAGATCACTATATGCATAGCTAGCTATCCAGCTAGCTATTTAATTTTCTACATTTTAAAATATACAGGTTGAATAAGTTCATTCTTTTTCCAAAGTTTACCAGAACTTTTAATGGACAGCTACTTTATGATCAGATGATGATGTGATTATAAATTTCAGCTGATGACAGTGTTGAGTGTCTTAGATGAAACAGGGACTGTGAGCCCATTATCTGAATTAGGATCAACAGCAGAGTTCAGATAGGATTTCAGCTCAATTACATTGGAATAGCTTGATGTTCTCAGATTCATCCAAAGCTAAATATGCTGTTCCCAGCAAAAATAATTTTTGTATAAATATTACAAAAACTTTGATTATCTGTCTTTTATCTCCTTTCCTAAATGATGTGTCTTTCCAGTAAATCACATCTGGGTATTGCATTGATGACCAAAAAATAGGTAGGTCTTCATCATGTAGCAGACATCTTTTTTAGACTATGAGTACCTTATGTAGGTCTTTTGAAATATGATTTAGAATGTTACACTTCATGAGTTTTTTACTGTACTGAATGCTGTTATTCCCATTCATTTCAGGAGAAACTGGAATTGTTCAGATGCGCCAGTTACCGATAAGGGTTTAAGAAAGGAACTGGAATTCAGTGCTTAAAGAGAGGAGTCCTAAACTTGAAATTGTTAGTCTGGACAGCGAATAAAGAACAAGTGCATTTTCTGCACTTAGAACATCTGAAAGAGAGTTTGGGAAAACACATTTTAGTTTCTGATTCCTGCACTGACATTGCTGACCCTAGCTGTATCAAGGAAATAGTATTTCAATTCCGTGATGCAACACGAGAATTTCAATGTTTTCTATTCCCAATATTTATCTTGAGATGACAAACTCTCCAGGGCAAAGTAAAGTGGAAACACCAGGTTTGCACATTGCCTATGTATTTTTGCAAGGCGAAAAATTAATTAGATTTGTACCATGAGAAAGGGTGTAATCAGTGTATTGAGTATTTGAATTGCTGTCTTTTGGAAATATCAGATTTTGATGATCAGAATAGTTATTACAGTCTTTTCCCACACAGTCCTTATTGGTGTCCCAAACCACCTTGGTTTAAGTAATTCCCAATTTTTTTTTTGCTCTTTTAACTTTAAGCATGTTTATTTCATTATAAAATACTCCGTACATTTTGAACTGTTATCTCTAATATCAAAAATATGGTATATAGATATAGCAAGAGATTTATATTATATTTATAGAAAAAGATAAATTATATCACGAAGTAAGTATTTATTCATTCAGCAAACACTATGCCTTCAATAGCATATAAATTAAGCATCTTTCATGGTTTTAAGAGTTTCACACTGATGAAATAAAAAATGTATGTCTAACTGTGTAGATACCAGACCTTAGCACATTTTGTCTCGAACATTCTGAGTATTGCTGCAGGAAAGGTGATCAGAGGAGAGGATCCTGTGGAGGTGGGGCAGCGCTGTGCTGAGCCAGAGTCCTGCTCTGCCTTGAGACTCATGCTCAGTCAGCAGCTTTGATTGTGTGTGGTGGCTTGTGAGCCAGAACCTTTGAGAAATTTGTTTTGGGAGTTGAGAACTTACTGAAATGTACTAAACAAAATTAAGGGCTTCTTAGCCAACACCTTTTGTGGAAGAGTTTTGTGAGGATTTAAGGTCTTGTTAATCAAGACCTTTTGAGTGCAGGCAGTGGGCTGGTTCCTGGAGTTACAGAAGAGTGTAAAAAAAAAACATAAAGAGCTCCCTGACACACGTCCAGTGTCTTTGTTCAACCTGACAAGAACTTACAATGAACATCACACCCCCTATTGATGGGTCGTGACAAATTGTAACAGAAATTACCCCGGTAAACTGATAAACCTTCATCTGGAATAAACACAAACTGCGTGTGAGCAAAGAATGTCTGCTGTTAGAAATAAGATTGTGTTGGATACCTCATGTGGAGTTGGTTTATATACAAATCCAGTTAGATTGCACAGTTCATTTATGCTATTCATACCACTAACCAGGTCAGATATGAAATTTATAAAATTATTTCCATTACATATGAGAGGTCATTTTAAGAAGGCCTATGCCTGTCTTTTAACTATTTTCCCACATTCCCTCCCACTAGAAGAAGATTACAAAGCAAGATACAAAGATTTTTAAAAGCCAAAGTTTTATAAAATCTACTCTGTTAACCATTGTCACTTGGCATATTCTCCTTCCATGATGAGAGCTCCTGATGAGAGCTCAGCCTCTGCCACTGACCCTCTGCTGACTCACACAAATCCTCTAACCACTGTAATCTATTTATTGAAGTACTACGTCCACCGAGCTGGCATCATTAATACGTCGGCCTTGCATGGATAACCCTAGACCTCTGACTTTGTGTCTATATTCCATTGCCTTCAAAAATTATTTCAAGCAAATAATTATACTCAGTAACCTCCAAATACAGGAAAATAAGCAGAATCAATAAATAACAATATTTTGTATCACAACAAAAGTCAATATTTCACATCTGAATAACTGAATTTTTCATAAAATACTTTTCAGCCAGTAGCAGCTGTTAAGTTTAAAACTCTCTGTCCTCCAAAATGCTTCACTGAGATCAGTATCTGAAAATCTCACTGACTACAAGTGACCACCAAAGGAGAAAAGTACAAAACACTTGCATGCTTTATTTCTAGTCTTAAAAGTATGGTGAAGTAAACTAAATTTTACAGTGTATAACCTACATATTTTCTTCAAAAATTATAATATAAAAACTAAGGTTGACTGTAAACCGATGTTACCAATATTAAAACCATGTCTTATGTACCAGCATATATAGACTGCACTATTAAAACTGCAAGCAGTAGGGTGATTCAAAAAATAGTTTTCTACAATTTCATTAACACAGTTATATAGTTTGTGTGAAGGAATTTCTGTTTTCCTTTTATTTAACTGAATGTGTAGATCTACTTTCCCCCCACACTGTCCATGGTGCATATGACAGTGTTTCATATACATTGCATTATCTGTAAATTTGACCATCTTACTGTTGGTTTTGATGCTTGCTCTTCCTACATTTCTTCAGTTTTTTCATGAAAGATTATTACATCAATATAGTTTTATTAAGTACAAATCAAGAGGAATTACTCCTTGTATTACCACTTAAAGCAGATATAAACTTATTATAGAGCTCATAAAATAATACAGAATTAGTATAACTGGGTTGGTACAGTTTTAGTGGAATGGAACCAGAACTGCTCTTTCTCTTACTTGTAAGCTTATTTTATTTAGAAATATATATGTGACCCACAGATATACAATTCTATGTCCTATCAGTATTTATATTAAATTATCAGTTCCATAAAAATAGCAACCCAATATAAATTGGTTGACAGTTTAATCAAAACCAACACATTAGTGCTTCATCAGCAATTCCTTTTTGGAATTCTGATTTCCACTGGATAAATCATTTGCAAAGTGTATTACTTTGCAAAGCAAATATATCTATATTTATAGTAAGAGTGAGGAAAGCCTGAGAACCATGTGCTCAAAACCAAGTTTTAAACAATTAGTTTAGTCTCATAAATAGCTCCAGAGAACTACATCAAACAGTTATTTTTCATAAAAAAGATTAATGTAATATCATATCAAAAAATAGCTGAATAGCATTTATTTGTCTGAACAGCTAAAGATTCCATTGATGTTATTCATGAGTAATTAGTCTTTGAGTTCATCATTATGTCGAGCTAAATTCTGAGAAATATGGAAAGCAGTGTATGTCCCATAGGGGACAAGGTCTCCCATTTTATACTTGCCTGTATTTCCCAAAGGACTTTAAGCCTCCCCTGAAGTCATGCATTTTGCACAGCTGTGGAAGCAGAATATCCCAGCTCTTTCAGAGGATGCAAGTGTATATATTGAGCATGACACCAGCATTCAGGCCTAGGAAGAGACACTATTCCAAACAGTAGCTGTATTTCTCTTGCTCTGGATGCTCTGCGTATTTTTGGAAGAAATCTTTCTATTGGCCCCAAGCAGAGTATGTGTATTCATCCATCAGTGGAGAAAAATGCTGACCCTACTCTCTCTACTTTGCAAACTATGTATACTGAACAGTCAGGATAGGAGTTTCCTCAGGTATGCTAATGTAAGATTAATAGTAAGTTCCTCAGCTTTATTTTTGTTTTGGGATTTCACCATTCTGTTATATGTTCAGTATTACATAGTGACTGAGGTGATAAGGTAAAGATGACACTAGATTTTATGAGGCTATGGTTTTGACCTACTTAGTCAGCATGTCGGTAGTGTATATTTACATTTTTAGATAAATGAAACTTATAAACTCCCTTCTACAAACAGGAAAAACGTAAATTATAGGTGAGCTACATGTTTTTTCTATCTGACCAGTAAGTCCAATGTCTCTCATGGCTTCAAATACTTTGTATCCAAAAACTATGTTAACATCACCTTGTTGAGTCCTTAAAGCTATGTCAGAGGGTTTAATTTGCAATAAAGAAATGCTCTCTATTTAGCAAAGGTGAGATTTTTTCAAGCTAGTTATTGCTGTAACTTCATTTGCCAGAGATTTCTTTACGCTCCTGTGGAAGCAAATGACAGGACCCATATTAAACTGCAGCTCTGTGACGGAGAGAAGTAAACTGCTTCACCAAGAGCTCCTGACTTTCCCTTCCCCAGTCCAATTCTAGTCACTTCAGCAGGGATCAGCTGCAATAAATCAGCTTTGTGCTCATTTCAGCAATGGCAAACAATAAATCACAATAATTCTCTTACTGTTCAGAGAGATTTCAATTCTTAGGAGATTTTTAATCACAGCAGAGAGGCAAGAGTGTTAATGAGGTCTATAAATTACCTTTAAAGAGGGTAATTATGTCCAGTGTTGTAATAAAGGCTGAGACAGCTAATATCATAAAAGCAATTAAACACTTTTTTAGATTGTGAAGATAAATTTGAATTAAAATATTACTGTAAACAGGGGGCCCATTTATTATGAAGCAATTGATTAGATAGTGGACTCAGCTAATATTGCTCTGGCTTAAACAGGTTCTGTGAACTTCATTCAGATTTCGTAAAGTAACAAGGCTACATATCACAAGTAGATTGTTATTTCATTATCATCACATAAATCCATGAACAGCATCTTTACTTGCACTCTTAATTAGATTTTGTTGAATGCAATTATGATAATTTCTTCTTAACTAGCTTCTGCTCATCTTTTTTCTTGTCTAGATTTGTCCTTACCTTTCAGCTTTCTTTTCCTTTTCTGTGGTCTCCATTCCTTAAAAAAAAACAAAACCCACAAAATATCTCATAATGAAAATTAAATAACTGGACATTTCTGGATGCTAAGCAACAATCAGATTTCCATGGATACATTAATCACAAAAACATTAACACCAGAAGAGCTTTTCATGATGAGCAGTCATAAAATCTGATACCTAAAGGAATGAGTAAAGATTTACTATCTTCTGTTTAAGGTATACTCAATGATAGGCTGAAATTAAAACCTCTGCTGAGTACCTAACCACCCCTGATTTTATGCCCAAAACTGAAATAAAATACCTTTTTCTTATCCTCTGCTTTTTCAGAATGATACAGTGTATTGCTTCCTTCAGCACAGTGGCAAAGTTCATTAGCAGAAGAGAGAAATATTCCTACACTAATTTATCCTGTAGGTTTGTGATGAGGATGTTGTTAGAAGGCAAACAAAGACTTTGATTTTTATCAGCCCAAAGATGGCATAAAATATAATTTTCTAGGTAGCTGATCTAGTAACTCTAAGCTAATTATAAACTGTTTGATGGTGGGAAGCAAATACCTAGAAGATGCAAGAGACTAACAGCCCAGAAGAATGGCCTAGGCAGCAGTCTGTGGACTACTTAGGAAAAAAAATCAGGAGAAAAAAATAAATCAAGGGGATCAGTGTGGTAATGTCACAGTATTTTATAGAAGACTTCAATATTAACAGGGGGAGAGCAAGCAAACACAGTGGACTAGCCCAAGAACTGAGACATTCACTTATTAATGACAGACCAATGATTTATGCAATCCTTGTCTCTAGGAGCTGTTCATTCCTAAGGCAGTGCCCAGAACCACTGCACAGCAGACTCTTGCTTTTCCAGGATCAATTAATATTTAACTAGAACAATGAACAAGAGTTCATTGCTGGAAGAAATGCACTGAAAGTCCTTCAGACTGGGCAGAATATTCGTACTGTGTTCCTGCATAAAATGGAGGGGAAAGCAGCATCATCTGCCAATAGTGCTTTATTCCATATTTCTTTGTTTTATTTACCTATATGCTTTGAAATGGTTCAGTAAATTAGTTTCAAAGAGTGTTTGTGGACATGAACACTGAGAGGTCCCTAAATCTGGAAAAGAAGTTGGCATTTAATGAATATCTCTATTTCCAGTACTTCTTTTTCTTTTTCTTTTTCTTTTTCTTTTTCTTTTTCTTTTTCTTTTTCTTTTTCTTTTTCTTTTTCTTTTTCTTTTTCTTTTTCTTTTTCTTTTTCTTTTATCATATAGTGGTTTCCTGCTCTGACTTCCTTTTTGAGGCCTTTTTATCCTCTGAACTGTTCAGTGATCATAGGAACATACCCTTAGGCCTGACGATAAGGACCAAGAAGAAGATACACGAACTATGGAAGAATCTAGTGAATCTCTGAAAACACCTATGATCCTGGTTAAATACTGGATATATTCTTTTGTCTCTTGTTGTTTGCCAAGGTTACATCCAGCCTCTGTAAACTGGAAGATTTAAATGTTTTTTCTCTTCTCAGCTCTTTTTTTTGTATGCCCAGGAAGCTGCTGGACTGTGGATTACTTTTCTGTCATTTGTTTCCAAAATGTGCATTTTACTTGTACTATAAAACTAAATAAATTCCTTTTCAACATGAGATGTACATTTCAGTCCACATCAGAGTATAATAGCTCTCCTACATTCTGCAACAGCAGGATTATAAAAATGATACTGTAGGTGTTTTCAAGTCAATTTAACCATGGTTATATGTTATGTACGAACACAGCTTTAGCTTTTTGTTTTAAATGATTGCCAGAGGATATAGTTAAGGGAGAAGTGGCAGATATATCTCAAAGATATAATGCTAATAGCTGTAACTGTTAATCAAAGCACAGGTTGAATACAAAGGTCTACCTGTATCTCACCTAATGATAGGCATATCAGTGAAGTACCCAAGGGAGAAATCTGGGATCTGGCTACAGACAATGTAAAGAAAGGCACATATGAGCAGGAAAGATCCTAACTGAGCAAACTACTTGCTCTATTTATTGTCTACAAAACTGCATAATGTCATGGGCTCCAAATTCAGAACTTCAGTTAAACAGGAAACAAGTTTTTCCTAAGGAAAAAAATCAAAAGGAAACCAAATTCAACCTTGAATTATCCTCTTAATAGCAAAGAAAAACAGGTGAAAGGAAATTAGTTGGGAAATATATTTAAATTTGTTAAAAAGATGTGTGCATTTTATGAAAATTTCCAAAATTTCAATTAAAAATAGATTAATCCTGTGAAGGCTGGATTTTTTTAAAAGCATGTATTCCTTCTTATGTGTAACAGAAACATGCATTCTTTTTTCTATGTAGCAGAGGAAAAATACTTCTCTGATATTATATGATTAGCAAGGTGGACTAGCAACTACTACAGTATTTCTTTGTTACACAGAGAAATATTCATGATTTTGAAACTGATGCGTTTTTTTAGTTCCATTACGTGTGTAGTCAAAGGGTGGCAAGCACTCTTACCCAAACCTCCATGTATATTTTTTTCCATTTCACATAGTACAACAGGCATTTGAGCATGTCTCCTCTCAGAGTGAAACTGTGGGAGGCTGTTCAGCATATCTAATAATTCAGGAGTAGTTGCCCATACTTTTTAAACTTTCTCCACCTCCTGGCCACCAGTTTCAATCCTTTTTCCTGTATATGTTTGGGCATCACCATTCATCACACCCACCTGCAGGCTCATAAAGCCTTACAACTCATTGGAACTTATAAACATTAGTTTACACAGGTTTTGTTTTTTGTTTGTTTTTTTTTTCTAAACTAGTGAGTTATGTGTTTAAGTGGTGGAGGATAAAGCTGGGAGTAGAGAGAAAATGTTGGGATACTCAGGTGTAGCACCAAACTATTACACAGCCTAAAACTGACTCACCTAACTTTACCCACAGCATAGTCATTACAGGAAGAAATCCAGGCATTCACCTTCAATTCACTTGTGAAAAATCCAGAAAATAGACCAGTAATTGAAGCATACAGTATGGGCAATCAAATATTTAACTTTTTTGATGTAATACATGCAAAACAATGTGAGACATCATTTTCATTCTTCTTCAGCCTCATCAGATTGAGGGGTAGAGGGAAATCTCTAGTCCAGGAATGAATAATGATGTCTCACAACAAGCAATTGTGCTATGCTTGAGTGATGCTTAGTTAGAAATTTGTGAACATAAATACTGTTTGAAACAGAAGGTAATTGTAGGACTTTTTTTCTGGTAGTATTTGCTAATTGCTATCAGCTATCAGACAATTGGCTTTCTCAGGGTTATAAAAAATACAGCTCCAGCTGACTTCCCGCGTAACCCTCTATGGTCCACTTCTTACTTATATATTTATCTCACTTAAATGTCAAGAGATTTCAAGATTTCATTACAAGAGTAAAGGAAAGTTTATTTAATCAAATTAGTAAAGTAATGAAGGAGATCATTGACATAGGTTGCCAGCAAATCAAGAAGTCTGGATTAAGTATATCTATGTATATCCCATATCTGTATTTTTTAGACCAAAGGTATTGATACTCATTTTTGTACAGGAACTGGACATGAAAATGAACACTGGCTATTTCAGAAGAAGCAATCTGGAATGGGTCAGCAGCACATTCTTCCTAGTCACTAAAGTCAGAATGATCCATGCTCTGAAACTTGAAGCTTCAGGTGGTGTTGAAGAGGGACTGATTTCTATATAGGATTTTCCAAACTAAATCTGGCAATTCATCTATCTTGTTCTGTAACCTGCCTGAAGTAGTTTCTAGTATCTTGTAGAATACCCCTAGGGAAAGAAAGAAAAAATCCCGGGACACAATCCATGAGCCAGTGGTGTACATTTGGTCACACCCAGGGTGATGTTTTGCAAGCCTCATTTGCTGTTAAGGTGCCTCTCATTTTTACTTTACCTAAACTGGGCAAATAAATATAAGGTAATTTATAAACTTTAAAAATTAGGTAAATCAAGCAGTGAAGACTATTTCCATTTCAGATATATTTTTAATGGCAGTCTTGCTTGGGTTTCATTTCTGTAGATGTCTGCTATCGGTCATGGACCTAGTTTAATACTTACCTTGCCCAGCTTAATGTTCAGCAATAGGTTTCTGGTTATTAATTACAACTCCACAATATAACAGGTGCCCCATGCATCTCACCCCATTTATATTCAGGCAGGCTGGTACACCTCATTCTTATACGCACACAGCACCAAAGCAATTACTGCTAAAAGCAGGTGTATTATTCACTGTGCTATGAAAAGTTCTCTTTCTGGTAGAAAGTAATGAGAGCTTGAAAAGACTAATGTTTAATAATATTCTGTTAACAGATCATCTGTTAGAAATACTGATTAAAGGAAAGAGTCGATGCCAGATCCACATTTGGTGTTCATTTGCACAGCTCTGCTGAAATCAATAGCCCTACATAGGTGTCTAAATATCCAAGTAAAAAGTGCTGACCTTACCACTGATCTCTGATCATTGAGACATTTGCATGAGTTTTTAGCTATCTCTGAAAACACTTGAATTTCCCCAAATGATACTTAAGGACATTTTTGAAAAACATTAATTCTGAGAATGAATTACAGACCTGAGATTTGGATGCAGATACAAAACTTCTAGAATAATCCCAATCTTTGTATACCACACTTTGAATGAGCGAGTCTTACAGGAAAAAAATTGATTACTTAGATATGGAGTATCTTATCCTAGATGAGACTTCAAAGTGCAGGTAAAGTTAGATAGACAGCTTGATTCTCATCTATTTCTGTATCTGTAATGTAACACTGGAACCCTAGAGAGATTTAATTCATATCCTTATTTACACCACAAGTTTCAGTAAGGTTGCCTGAGATGTGAGGACCTGACATTGCTCTGTCAGTGTTTTGACTTTCATTTAAACAGTGTGGAGCAGGATGTACAGGTGAAAACTGGACTACTGTTCAGGAGCATCATTGCCTGTATTCCAAAAGACCTATTTTCAGATTATTAAAGTAGATTACATCGTTTATGAGAGGCCTCCCTTCTGGTAACTGACAGGTTAGAGTCTCTTGCTAATATCCCTCTGAAAACTGAAAAAAATGTGGAAGAATTAAAACCAATAATAAAATCATACATAAAAAGAAAATTATGGAAAAATTGTTAGTAGCAAGCAGAAATGTTATTCAAAGAATTCCAGGAATAGTCACAAGATCATAAAAAAGCTAAAAATGGCTAATTTAAAGTATTGCTTGAATTCCTAATGGATTGTATTTAAATACTTAAGCTACATTCATAACTTTACTTTTTACTAGTGTATTCTAATGTGACTCTAGATTAAAACATAACAAAATGCTGGACAGGTTCCCAGATTTTCTATACTTAGTTGTAAATTGTGAGTACCTTGGAGAAAATTTCAGAAATGTAAGACTGCACAAATATTTCTTGAAGAAAGATTATTTCTACGTTTTAGATTAAGGTGAGGAGGAAATTTTAAGTCCTGTAAATGGTTGATATATAGTTACATTTCTTTACCTCCAAACTTTCACTACTGTATATGATAGCTATGGAGATGAGTAAAAGTTTGGTTACCAGAGATAACTGAAATCCTTATAATTAAAGCATGTATCCACTGGAAAGTGAAATTCTTTCTCTAATTTAAACCAGAAACATTTTCAAAGTTGACCATGTTCCTTCCTGCCCTAGTGGACATTTATACTCAAGGGGAAGTGCCTCAATTTTCCATTTTACCTTCTTATTCTCTTACCAGGGGAATTTAAGAGACATAAATCATTTTCGTGTGCCTTTATGCAGCCTATTAGCCAATGCCATGACACCTTAAAATGGCATAAATAATTCTGTGGGTACTTAATCCGTTTATTGTTGAAAGCCCGGAATTTTGTTCCACTAGAGACCTTCAAATAGAATAGATTTTCTTGTCAGATTTTAGGGGAAATACGAAGTAGCTGACAATGTTTCTTCATGCAGCAAATAAATACCCAATGAAGTCCAGAGGATGCAAATGTTTTACAACACTGAATGGAATTACATGTTTCAGCAAAGTTATGCACAATCTGAAATGGCTTAGGATGGGAACCTAATTTTTCAAGTCCTTATTTTTGCTGCAGTTGTGCCAACATAAGAGCAATTCAGTCATTTCCTCATCCGTCTGTGGAAGGAAAGCTCCCCACCTTGTTCAGAGGGAGAAAGGTAATTCCTAACAGTCATTTGGCATAGTTGAAAGTGTACTATTTTCATTAACAGACATGAAAAAGTTTTCTAGTTACACAGGAAATATTTCCAACAATTTTTGCATAGTCATCTGTGAACTTATAAATTTTCTTCTAATGTAAAGCCTAACTGCTCATTTCCTTCAAACATGCCAACAAGGTAACATGGCCTCTAGGAATAGGAACATAGAGTAAAAAACATTTATAAGTGCATTTCTCCGAATTACCTTGGGTTTTAAATTGCCACTATTGCAGGTTAGAGCACAGTGCCAATAACACCAAACTTGTGGGTTTGAGCTCGTATGGGCCACTCACTCAAGAGTTGGTCTCGATGGTCCTTGTGGGTCTCTTCCAACTCAAAATGTTCTTTGGTAATGTATGGTGAAAATGTACATCTCACTTTTTCGAATGATCAGTATTTTCAGGGGTTTCACTGTGTTAAAAATTTTTAACCACCAGGCAATTTTGTCAAAAAAATTATTCAAAAGTTTTCAGAAGTTTTTTGAGGTAGGCACCCAGTCTTAAATATACCTTGGGCAACATCTGAGTTTGTATCAAAGATGGAAATTTGGAAACAATTTAAACAGTTATTTTTAAATCAATATAAACTCATTTCAGAAATTTTTGTGGCTCTCAAAATTTTTCGTAAGTATTGTTAATGGTTGTCTTGGGGTGACCTTATGCTGTGTATCCCCTATCACCGTTNTTTTTTCCTCCTCTTCTGGACTTGTTCAGAACACCAGAACATCAGAACAGAGGGACCTTCCACCAGCCTGGAGGGGGGCCCCCACGCCAACCTGGCTCCGAGGAGAAGGAGAGAGACCACACCCACAGAAGGACTCTAAAATCTTTCAGGTTTTCTCTCACAACGAGAGGTTTTTGTTATTTAGCATTATTATTATTATTTTCCTGTGTGTTTGTTAAATAAATAGTTTTTATTTTCTTTTTCACATTCCTCCAAGGAAAATTTTTTTTTCCCGAACCTGGTGGGGGAGGGGTGGCTGTAACCCGTCTTCCTTTGAGGAGGAGACATTCTTTTTGAACGTTTCCCTGAAATTTGGCTCAAACCACCATAATGGTTCCTAATAATTTACAAAAATTGGGATGAGGAACATCTGCCAACAGGTCAATGATTATCAGATCTGCATTATTTGATGATTATTATTGAATTTCCTTCCATCAAATCCACATAAAATTGGCCATCAGATGAGTCTGTACACCTGGAGATTTTTTGCCTAGGAAGCTGATTTTACTGCAGACATTACTATTGGATTCAGTCTGACATCTATTAAAAGTTCCTCAGTTCTCCATTGATAAACAAAGGCTGAGATGTCTAGTGTTTCTCCAAAGAAGGATCTTCCCTACCTTCTTGCCAGCCTGGGGACCAATGTGTGAAAATATCAAAAGTGTTTTAAAAAGAAAGAAAGCTGTCAGAAGTTACAGTGGAGAGAAAACTGCAATGCTTTGAAGGGAAAGGAAGAAAGCATAAGAAACAAAGGCTTTCTAAGTGCGATGGAGAACAGAAAAGAATACTACAGGAGAAAAAATGAAGCAATCCCTAATATAGACACAGTTCATCTTCTTAGCTGTCCCTTATGTTTAAACTAAAAAATCCCATTCTAAGAACCTGAGTCAAGATTGAGCCCCAAGGTGTGGGTACTTCTGAGTCACATGTAATAATAATTTGATACGGCACCAAAAAAAATGTTCAGGTGGTTTGGCAAAGTCATTGTAGTTTTCAGTTCACCGCCTCAGTCAGAACACTGAGAATCTGCACATCAACAAATGATGGTGTTACTGTGCTTATGAATCTTGGACAGTTATTTTTCTTCATTTCATACAAATATGCAGATTTAAGGGTGGCTGACACTACTAACCCTCTGGAATTTCTGTCTATTCTTTACCAAACTTTGATCATGCTTTAGTGAGTCCCCTGTGCAGTCCTTAAGAAGATGTCTTCTGCAGTTAGCAGGCAATTTTACCAAAAACCTTATTTAGCTTTCTAGAAACTGAGAGCAGCCTTCATCTGTGAAAAGCAGCAGATGGCAAGTAAGTTGGCTGCCAGTAGCCAGGGAGATTTAAAGAGATATATAGACCCTGAGTGCAATTTACTGAGGACAGCTCTCAATGGTTTACTCTAAAATTCTTTGTTTAAGCACAATTAATGCCAGAACCACTGCTTTCACATGACTGGGTTCTGCAGCAGCTATTAACATTATTATTCCAAAATACCAAGGGAGTACCACAGTTCTCTGTGAGGAATGATGCATCTTTCTTATAGTCTGTATTTCCAGCATTTCAAGACATTAGAGATCACTTTCAAGTACCTTAATGATTTGAGCAGATTTTCAACAGCTCTCGGTGGCAGTTGCAGGTTGCTGACAGAGCCACTGAAAATCCAGCAAACTTTGTGTAGGTACTCAACAGAAAATTAGCTCTTCTGAAAAATGGCCATCAGCTTTCAAATCCTGAATTTGTCAAAAAATTTGGACTCATTTTACTAGGAACTAAATAGAAAATTCAAGGCAAAGTACAATCATAAAGTTTTGCCTGCCCTGAATCTGAAATGGTTTAAGAGTATCCAAGCTTGACTTTTCTCTGTCATGATTCAAACACCAGGTTCAGACACACAGTGGCTGGAGGATTGCTAGAAAGAAGGGAACACTTTCATCAGGGCTACAGAAGAAAACTCAGTGCAAGGATCTGAAACAAGAAGTGTTTATCTACAAAAAAAGCCCCAAAACTCACTCTCCCTTTGCTTGTCCACTTCTGTGTCAGCAGAGGTCATCTGCAACATAAAGCAGATGCTTTTAAACCCATTTAGAAGGCCAAATGCAGAAAGGTAATGAACAATATGTTACATTGTTTTATAAAGACTCATACTCGACCAAAGCATTTAAAAAGATTTTTTGACTAGTGTAAATAAGAGCCCTGTAGACAATAATGTAGATCATTATTTGACATGTGCTCTGTGCCACAGTGGAAAAGACTGTATAGAATTAGGGGTAAAAAAACCCTTATCTTCTCTGCTTTTCTCTTTCTAGTCTTTTATTCAGCTGACTAGTTGAAGCAATGCTAAATTTTCATGTGCTTAAACTTTGTAAACATCAGACAATAGAACTAATCCAAATCTGTCCTGAGTACTCAAACAGAAATGAACATTAAGAGCAAAGAATCTTTGCAATGACTTGTAAAGACTCTGGATTGAGCTCTTTCAGAGGACTGTTCACCACAGCAGGTAAGATTATGACCACATGGTGTAGCCTAACAAGCAACACAAACCAGTAAGCGCAAGGCAGTTGCAGATAAAGGGAAGGGATTTGTTCTTATTACACTCCCTTTGCAGGCACTTTCTTTCCAATATCAGAAATTTCATAAAGATCTCACATAGGGGTTTTTTTTCTTATTTTTTTTCCTTTGCCACAAAGGACTTCTAATACCACTGCAGGAAAAAGTTCTTCTTTTATGATTTGTCTTTCAAAGCTGTCACAGTTTGACGCTGGTTTAAACGCCA
>VZRQ01007821.1:0-12823 GCA_013397975.1 Machaerirhynchus nigripectus | reverse complement strand
TGGGGGGGCCTCTGGGCCCTGGCTTCGGCCGAGCCCTTTCCCCCTTCCCCCCTCCCCCCAGCACAGCAGCATGGACCCCGGCTTGCTGCGGGGAAACCATCCCAGAGCCGCAGGCAGTTAAAGAACAGCCATGAACTGTCGCACAGCTAAAACCACCCAGCGCAGCTTCTGGGCACCAGCGGGCCTCCCCTCTCCTCCACACAGCCAGCACAGCCCAGCACAGAGCCGGCACAGGCCAGTGGAGACTCCCCTCTGCAGCCAGCACAGCTCACGCCAAATTAAAAGGAACATCATACGCAGCTGATGAGGACACCTTTTCTTTCAAGTAAGCAAGAAGGAAAAGTAAAGCAAGTCACATGAAGGAGAAGAACATGTCGGCTCCAAGGTCAGAAAGAAAGGGAAAGTAGGTCACATGGGATGACGCCAAGATGGTGGCGGGAAAAGAGGGCGGAGGCATGCCCAGTGCAAAGCTTAAAAATGCTTCTTGCAGGCCATGGTAAAAAAACCATAATATCACAAACTGTTTGTCTCTTTAATCCATTTGAAGTACATGGGGAGATGGAAAATCCACACCTGTGAAAGTAAGAAGTGCCTATGCCAGGTTATATAGCTGTGAAGAGGCTTTTAGATATTTTGAAGCAGAGAACCTTTGTTTTCAGGCTAGAATAATTCATCTTTAAGAAGACTAAAATGCTATGTTGTGGCCCATGACTGGCAGTGTGAAGAGACTGTAAGATTTTCATGGGAGAGATATTTTTCACTTCAGCAAATTCTATTTACTGGGCAGATTGCTGAGTTGAGAAGAATTCCATGGCATAGCAGAAGAAACCCTTTTCCATAAGAAAGAGACTTTTAAGAACTGACCAAATCCTGTGGTTTGTTATCCTTTGTGCAAGTGGGTTAGAAAGAGGGGGCGCTGGAAGAAAGAGGAGTTTGTTTTAATTTCTTATTATTTCTTTTTTTTACTTTTAATTCTGTTAGCAATAAACTTTCTTTCAGACTTTGATTAAGTCTGAACCTGTTTGGCCTTGTAGTTTTCCTGTTTTCCTCAATAATCATTAATTTTCCACTTATGCAAATAGATTTTGTGTGCTTGACATTTAAACCTGCGTCAAACCACAACAAGGAGCTAATATTTTTGCTCCAGCAATCCCAGTTCCCAGCAGGTCGACCAAGGTGGCAGCCATGAACACTCATCTCTCTAAGCACCCATGCACTATTATTTAAAATATAAAGATCACTGAAGAATTGAGGGTTTATCCTGCTGTTGTGGTTTAATTCCNAGGAGGAGGAGGAGGGGGAGGGGGAGGAGAAAAGAAAGGACAGGACAGCTGCCTAAATTACTTGCAGAATTAGAAATATGAAGCCACAAAGCAACTTTTAAACCTTTAAAACTAACTAAAAGCAAGAATGAATGGCAGAGTAAAAAAAAAAAAAAAACAACAAAAAAACCCCATTTAGGGCACGATTCAGGATGGCTGCCTGAAATTATGAGGGAAACATAACTAAAATATTGACAGCTTCTTTTCCAAGAAAAGGCTAGTAGAAGATCAAAATCTGAAGCCTAGTACACAGCTGTGATCTGCCATTCAGAATAGAAATTTTTTTTGAAGGCACTTTTCAATGATAGAAAAGGAATTTCAGGTATTTTCTGTTGTTCTAGTTATTTTGCCTTCCCCAAATCAGTAAGACATTGATTTGGATTGCTGTACTGTGAAAATAGCTAAAGGGAGAACAGATTGTTACCCAATGGTTTTGTGAGGCCATTGCAATCAGGTGCTCAATAAGGCTACAAGAAACAGAACTTCTCAAAGACCATATTCCTTTGACTCATTGATTGTTTTTTCTGCCATGCCTAGCTGCTGTAGTGTGGCTTGCCATTATATGAAGTACAGTCACTTTTCCTGATTTCCTGGTTAGTACTGAATGGTGAAAGGAGGTGCACATGGTGCAGTTTCCAGGACAGAGCAAAATTACCTCCTTCCTCACTTTCTGTATTAGAAGTACAGATTTGTGGCTGAGCCTCCAGAAGATTGTCCCTATTTATTCCATTTAGCCACATATTCTTTACTTCCGCAATGCAGGGATCAAATTAGAAACTGAGCAGGTCTCTTGATTACTTTCTAATACAACTATTCCCAGTGTATAACATCTAGATACATCTAAGCCAGCTACATCTAGATACCCAGAAGCAAATGCTGAAGCATCATTGCAGTGTGCTGTCCATGTGGTTAATTGAAGGTCTGTTATTGATTTGAGGTTATTTGAATCAAGCAGATGTAGCTCAAGGACATTAATACTCTTTAACTACAATCAAAACATATTACCCAAACATTCCTATTCTTCTAAAAGTATTCCTAGAAACCATAGCTTCCCACATATCCTAGACCCTTCCTAGCTCAATCCAGTCATCATGGCATTTGCAGATCATTCATGCTGTTGCAGTTCTTTTTCCTTCTTCCTGCATTTACAGTAAAAATGTATTTTAAGTTTTAAATTTATAAAGGAAAAAAACAGTTGTGAAGGCACCTGGGTGAACTTTAGCAAGCACAATTACTTTTTTCATCCTAAAAACATTAGGTTTTGCCAGAAGCACAGCTGCCAATAGCAAGCCATAGTGCCTCTGTTTCTTACACCATCAAGCCTTCACCTAATTTCTCCAGCACCATCTGGAAATGTTAAAGCTGGCTGAGGTAAAAGAAATAGTAATCCTTCAATAGGACACTGAAAAGATTAGGGTTTTGTTTGAAAATCAAAGGAAATATATACAAAAAATTATTTTTAAAGTTGTTGCCAGGTGACCATTCATCAAAGAAGCCTTGCTTCAATAGGACACTGAAAAGATTAGGGTTTTGTTTGAAAATCAAAGGAAATATATACAAAAAATTATTTTTAAAGTTGTTGCCAGGTGACCATTCATCAAAGAAGCCTTGCTTCAATAGGACACTGAAAAGATTAGGGTTTTGTTTGAAAATCAAAGGAAATATATACAAAAAATTATTTTTAAAGTTGTTGCCAGGTGACCATTCATCAAAGAAGCCTTGCTCAAACCACATCAGAATTACCTAACGGCTGTGAATTACCACCATGCCAGTTCCCCTGCCTTTTCTTGCTACAATGCTTTCCATTGTTTTGTTCAGACTGAAGGAGAGTCAGAATGGGAGCTACTCCTTGTGAAAATTCCTTAATTTCAAAGTCCTGTCATACATGGTATAGTAATTTGTACCTTATTTTAAATGGGCAAGTGATAGGCAGGTAATTGTTTTTGAAAGCTTTCTCTTCATTTATCTACAGTTTGGCAGTGGAAAAATCCTTTTAGGATTCTTTATGAATGAGTGACACCTACTGGACAAAATACACTGGAAAAAAAAAACCCACATTCTGCTGGAATTCCATANAGAAAAGGCAAGCAAGACATTGTTTTTGCCTTCAAAGTCCTTAGTCAAATCGAAGTGAAGTTTGTACTGAAAACAAATGAGCTATCACAAAATTAATCTCATTTTCCTGTCATTTTTAGTCAACAAAGTAGTGAGCAAAGACAGGAATTACTTTTCATGCAGGTTTTCAAAGTCTTCAAATATAGTTTCCTTTCAATTTTAGACTCACTGTATTCAAAGCTCTCTTTGAAAGAGACAGGAGCTTCATCTCCAGTTGATTTCCAGTTCACTTTGGTGTGGGGTTGTAAGGCCTCGCCAAGTTGAAAGACTCAGTTGACAAGATTTTTAACAGGGCTTACAGTTGTTCATGTACTCTGAGCTAGACATGTGGTAGAAATACTGACAGAATATTCTCAAAAGGTCAAAAAACAAAAACTAAACTTTGCTGGCAAGTTTAGAAGAACAAGGAAACTTTGGCAAAAGGTTTAGTGCAACTTTCAATCAATATAAAATACTTCTCAAAGCATTAATTTAGCCCATTCAAGTTAGCAAACTTTAAGTCTGTTCAATTTCAAGTTACTCAAGAATTCTTAGAAAAGGGAATTAGATGAAGAAGAAAGAGAAAGAGAGACAGAAAAGATACAGAAAAGTACACATATAGCTGTTTCCCATGATGACTGAAACTCCAAAAGGAGGTAGGGTCCAGATGAATCTGGTCTCATGTTTGGCGTTAAATACCCCTTGGCCTTCCTGGGCCCTTCCCCCAGGTGGGAATTCTGGTCATTTGGCCACTTAGAAGCTGGGTTAGGAGAGTGTGGGGCACTGCCTCTGGTGTTTCATGATTGGCAGCCACTGCCAGGCTGGGATACAGGCTCTAGGGGAGGGGGTGTAGAGGGCAGATAACTGCCTAACCATGGCAAGGCCCGACCTGCCCCTTCCCCCACACACATGCGTCCCAAAAAGTCTCGAGACATCAATCTTTCCAGGCTCTCACACAAGGCTGGAAGGCATATCTGGAGGTCATCTAGTCAAAATCATGTCCTGCTCAAAGCAGGTTGCTTAGGGCCCTGTTCTACTGAGTTTTGATTACTACAGCCTAACTGGGCAACCTACTATGGTATTTGACAACCATCATGGTGGGTTTTTTTTCTCTCTAATTGGAATTTTCCATGTTGCAGCTTGCATCTACTGTTTCTTGTACTATCAACACACACCTTTGAAAATAATCTGTCTTTGTATCTTCTTTGCAGGTAGGCATAGGCACCAATCAAATCTGTCTTTAGCCTTCTCTTCCTAAGGCTGAAGGGATTCTGATATCCTGACCTCTCATCTTAGGCCCCTTACCATATGCTGATAGCCATCCACTTGGACTTGCTCCAGTTTTTCCCTCCCTTTCTTTTGACCTGAATTTGTGTACAGCACCCCACATACAATCTCACAAGTATCACAGAGAGAGGTAAAACCACTTCCCTCAGTCAAGAGCCTATTACATTATATTCAATGTGTGTTCCACCAGTACTCCTGATTCCTGCAAAGCCTCTTTCCAGCTGTCTGGCCTGTATTAGTGGATAGGGTTATTCCACCCCAGACAAAGGATTTTGCACCCTCCTTTATCGAACAAAGACAAGCTAACCAGAGAGGGTCCATACGCAGTCCCTACAGTACAGACAGGCTATCCGCATGACATATATGATATCATCACCCACCTACCCTGCAAGCCCTGCAGCGACTCCTGGGGGCGGGTATCAATGCTAACATGTCTTTTGCTAAGATTTTACAGGATCCAGCAGAGTTGTTTGTACAGTTCCTGGACAGACTGCAAGGCGTGCTCTCCCAGCAAGTCAATAACGATGAGGCCAGAGCTATTCTGTTGTGGCACCTTGCTTTCATAAACGGGAATGAAGACTGTAGAAAAGCATTGCTTGCTGTTTGGAACCCGCACTCTTGTGGCATTGCAGATATGGCTAGAGCATGCCAAAATGTGGGTTCTGCCGCTCATCATACTAACTCTTTGGCCACGGCTTTAGCCGTGCACTTCCGGGTTCTGAAGGCATGGATGGGAAGTTGCTTTAACTGCGGTTCAACCAATCATTTTAAAAGGGATTGTCCTCGACAAGGGGATGGGATAAAAATACCACCTAGAGATTGTCCCCTGTGTGGAAGAGGGAAGCACTGAGCTACTGATTGCGATTTGCGGTACACTGAAAAAAGGAAAGCTATACAACCAGGAAACTTCCAGCAGGGGGCAGGCCTGCACACCCCACAGAATCAAAGAAATGTGAGGCAAAATATTTGGCAAGCAAGCTCCTGCCAGCAACCGCAGGCAGTGCAGGGCTGGACCTGGCCTCCAGAAAGTCAGTAACTCTCATGACATCCTCAGTGAACCTAGTTCCTACCGGAGTGTGGGGACCCCTTGGTAATAATATGCATGCCTTGCTAATAGGGCGTTCCTCTGCCACTAAACTGGGGCTTTTTGTGCTACCTGGAGTTATTGATTCAGATTGTGAAGGTGAAATATAAATTATGCTATGGTCTCCTGTGCCACCCTGCTTTATACCTGCAGGTCAACGCATTGCACAACTTATTCCTTTTTCCAACAAAACCCCTAGTGGTAAGGGTAAATGTGGCACAAGTAACTTTGGTAGCACATGTCAGCCACAGGTTTTCTGGACAAGCTCCATTACAACAGTTCAGCCAACCTTGATATGCAGTATAGATGGCAAAAAATTTAAAGGGCTTGTTGATACTGGAGCTGATGTCTCTATCATTAAAAGCAGTGAATAGCCTAGTAATTGGCCCACAATCAGCCCCACATCAACCCTAATTCGGTGGGAAGAATGCAGTGCCCTAGACAAAGCGCTCACCTTCAGCTTGTCCTTAGCTCTGATGGGCAAACTGCCTGGATTGCCCCATTCATTAACGCTATACTGTGTACATTATGGGGAAGAGATGTTCTGGGACAATTTGGAACCACCATACAAATAGACTCAACCTCACCAAAAAAACCTTTTTCATAGGGGCCATTGATCAGCTGTTCTGAAGTCAAATACTGGACATATGTAAACTCACATGGCAGACTGAGGACCCTGTATGGGTTGACCAATGGCCCCTACAAAAGGAACAGCTATAAAACTTACAGCAGCTTGTAGAAGAACAATTGTCTTTAGGCCATATTTGTCCATCTTCTAGCCCTTGGAACACCCCTATATTCTGTATACATAAGAAAGATGGCAAATGGTGGTTATCGCATGATTTACGGAGATTAAATGCAGTCATTGAACCTATGGGTGCTCTGCAACATGGGTTTCCATCACCTACAATGATTCCCTTCAATTGGCCTTTAGTAATTATAGACCTAAAAGACTGTTTCTTCACCATACCTTTACACCCTGATGGTGCACCTTGGTTTGCCTTTTCTGTGCCTACCTTGAATCATGCAGAGCCAGTGAAGAGATTTCATTGGACAGTATTGCCATAAGGCAAGTGTAACAGCCCAACTATATACCCTACAGCCTGTACATCATAAATTTCCTGCTGCAACCGTATATAATTATATGGATGACAGTTTACTCGCAGCTCACAATCAATCCATCTTATGTTCTATTCAGGTGGCTATCATGCAGGCAGTTCAAGATGCAGGACTGATCATGGCACCTGATAAGGTGCAGCATGAGTGCCCATGGCATTATCTGGGGAAGAGAGTTACTCAAGAGACCATCAGCCCTCAGCCTTTAAGGCTTTGTGCTAAAGATACCCTAACTTTATATGAGTTACAGAAACTGCTAGGTTCTTTGAATTGGCTGCGTCCTGTTTTGGGTCTATCCACAGAGCTTTTACACCCTTTATTTGACTTACTTAGAGGAAACCCCACCTGCATTCACGTCGACAGCTAATCCCGGAAGCTAAAATTGTCCTTGCACACTGTGCCCAAGCACTAGAAAACCAACAAAGTTGGAGGTGGGATCCTGATAAACCTGTGTGCCTTGCCATAACTGCTAGCAAATTTCAACCCTTTGCTGTTCTATTTCAATGGTTCACAAATGATAAAGACTCTTTGCATGTATTAGAATGGCTATTGTTACATCGCACAGCGATAAAGACGGTGTGGACTGTTAATGATATGTTCTCGCACTTAATTATAAAAGGCAGAGAGCAACTACGAACTCTCAACAGCCAAGATCCACATATCATCTACACACCTGCAAGTAAAGACAATTTGTCATGGTTGCTGTCAGAAGACACTAACTTTCAAATTGCACTTGCAAATTTTTTTTGACAGTTATCTATCCATTATCCCTCACATCATTTATGGATGGAGATGGGTAACCTTCCCTTATGTGCAAAACTTTGCTGCAGCATGACCCCTGTTAACGGACCAACTGTTCTTACAGATGCATCCAGCAAAACCAACAAAGCTGCAGTGATTTGGCATATAGGTGACTCTGTCCAGTGGCATAAGAGTCTATTAATGTTAAAGGATGCTTCCATGCAAATTTTAGAATTGGCAGCTATTCAATATGCCTTTCAGTTATTCTCACAGGAACTACTTAATATCATAACTGATTCCTCATATGCCACCAATGTGGTATTCCATTTAGAATCTTCCTATTTAAAACATGTTAATAACCATCTTTTGCTTACAGAGTTGAAAACATTGTGGACCTTGATTAACAGCCGGCAGCATGACTTTTATGTGTTACATGTTCGCCTCCATACAGGTTTACCTGGCCCTATTGAAGAAGGTAAACAACTATGCAGACATCACGGTGATGACAGGTGTGGTACCAAATACTTTTGCAAAAGCCAAGTTATCCCATGACTTTTTCCACCAGAATACTCACTCTCTTCGCAAGCAATTTCAATTAACTTCCTCACAAACTCATGATATCCTGTTGTCCTGTTCCTCCTGTCATGGGGTTGCTCCTGCTCTTTTAGCAGAAGGCACTAACCCCCAAGGTTTAACTGCTAACTCCATTTGGCAAACTGATGTCACCCATATCCAAGAGTTCAGTTGCTTAAAATACGTTCATGTATCTATTGACACTACTCTCATTTTCTAATGGCAACTGCCCACACCAGAGAAAAGGCCTGTGATGCCATCCGGCATTGGCTTACCTGTTTTGCCACTCTGGGCCTTTGATTTGCCCCAAACTGGGCCAAGAGACACTTCCGAGACAAAGTCCAAGAAGTGGGTATTTGCTGTATTCAGCGTGCTGGATGCATTGGGCATTACTCCTCCTAACACACACACACACCAGGCATACAGCAGTTTACAATATATGGTTGCAATTTATGCATATTCATTGTTTTCCCTAGAAAAGGTGAGGTTATGCAAACTATTTCTTAGAACTTGTTATTAGCATAGGTGGAGCGCAGGCACAGTGCTCTCTGGTGGTCACGCTGAGGAAGGCTTGGTGATCGTTTTGATGAAGACTAAACGTCTTCCTCACTTTGCACCTTTCACCTTTCTTTCCTAGGTATGCGCAGTCTCTTGATAGCTGTTTGAGCATTTCCTTCATTGGATCTAGCAAGCTTTTGTTCCTTATCTCTTGCCAAGTTATTCAGCTGGTTTCTACATTGGTCACAATGTATTTTATTCTAGCCTCAGTATACCCAAGCATGCCCAAGTACAATGATTTTAACCCTTTCACCTTCCCGACATCATCAAAACAGACAGTGGAGCTGCCTACTCCGCTGAGCGAGTTCATAACTTCTTGCAGCAATGGGGTGTGTCACACAATACGAACATTCCATACTCTCCCACAGGGCAAGCAATTGTTGACCGTAACCATAGAACCTTAAAGACCACGCTTGAAAAGCAAAAGAAGGGGGAGTTGGGGTGCCCTCATGACAGACTAGCTAAAGCCCTGTATGTCCTCAATTTTTTAAATAGGGACAAGATCAGACAGACTGCATGCAAGAGACAGTATTCCTCTGACACAAAGGCTCGTCTAAGACTTCCAGTGATGGTGAAGGACTTACTAACCGGACAATGGAAAGGAAGCCTGGACCTACTAACGAGGGGAAGGGGTTATGCCTGCGTCTCCACAGGCCACCATGTGAAGTGGGTTCTATCACGGTGCGTGCGACCTTTTGTCGCAGTGTCCTGATCCCATGTGTATATAGTTGCTATGTTATAGGTATATGTTACAGCTTTTGAAAAGTTGCTGTCATTGTTACTAATGTTTTAGAAGCTGTTTAGGTTTTTATTAGTAGGTTTTCGTTGCTTAAACAAAAGAAGGGAGATATGTGGAATATGGGGTTATATTTGTTAAAGTGGTTAAGGCTTATGCTCACCAGAAGGCCCTGTGGAAAAGGCACAGCTGCAGGCTGGATGGCTGGAAGTTGGTTGAGGGGTGAGAGGCAGTTGTGGGTGAGGAGAGAGTCAGTTGAGTGACATTTGGAAGTGAGATTGTGATTGGCTGGAGGAACATATGGACAGCATGTGAACGGGAAGCTGATTGGGTGATCGGACATGTGGCCAGCATCACTGCAGCTGTGCCAGCCAGGGGGTGCCCTTCTTCTGTTAAGTTCTGTTACGCTTCTGCTTGGTTTCAGTTGTGTTTGGTTGAGATTAACAGTATAAAGAGGAGGTGATTTTTGGCATTAAACGGATCTTCTTTGAACATACAACAGGGTCTGTCGTCTTCGTTCCCCATTGCTACAGCCTCCTTTATTGAACAAACTCAAATCTGTCTTACCTGCCTCTGCTGCACGTAACAAGTAGTAACTTTATTCATCCTGTATCATCATAGTGACACAATTACCATTCTTATAAAGCATGTTTTGCTGTCCTAACTTCTTTAATGAACATAGAGCTTCTTAAAGAAGAAGAAAAATATCTTCCTATCATTTTTCAGAAAATCTTCTACTAGCATTTTGTTAAAGTTTCTGAGTATTTGACTGCCCAACACCATATAAGTGGTAATACACATGAAAAAAATACACATTACAAACCTGTAATGAGAATTCACATTTATTTGCTATTAAATCACATCAATTCAACAGTAAAAACCACAAGCCCAGCCACAGAGCCATTGTTCATCTAAACAGGTAACAAACCCTTTCCTAGGTCTACTGGTCAACAGCCATGACTATTTACCACTGACAACTATTTGCCAAACAACTGGACTGAACTCTGTTAAAAAAACAATCAAGTAAACCCCCGCACACACCACATACTAAGCGAAGAAGGCAAGAACTTGCGAGGCATAAGCCAAAGTGCCCTTTCAAGACCATCTACACTTTGAGTGAGAACATATTCACCATACAATGCAGAGAGAGAAGGAAACAAACTTCCAATATTTTTGTGTTTAAGTCCCAAGTAAATAGCTAAGATACAAAAGGGGAACATCTGGAAAAACAGCTTCTAAGAGGCAGCATCTATTTTGATTAATCCATCTCCCATATGTGGTGCAGTCAAGAAGTCTGTTCCTGCAATTATATATGATGTGGCAGTAATCTAACTACTAGCTTTACCTCTGCAGCTGGGAGCATCTCTACCAAAGTACTGTGCAGGAACCCGATTCTCATCAAGAGGCAAACAGCAAATTATATTGAAGATGCTGACTGTAATTCTACTTTGAAAAAAAAGAAAATTATTCTCTTACTAATTTGAAATATCTGCTGGAATTATATCAGCTGGAAATAATAGCTGGAATATATGGAAAAATCTGCTGGAATTAAATCAGTTACAATCACAGAACAGTTTCCTTCTAAAGAGGATCAGCTCTCTTACTCCTACCTTAAGCCAACTGATACAGACATTTAGAAATGCTGTCATGTTACAGTGTTTATTTCTTTTTCTTATAGAAGAAAACAATGGTTCTAAATTGTAATGAGAGATTTTTTAATACTATGATTTTATAGAAAGGAAAGAAGATACTTAAATAATAGCCTTCTGTAAGGCCTTTGGCATGGTTCCCCACAACATTCTTCTTTCTAAATTGGTGAGAGATGGACTTGATTGGTGGACTCTGGTGGATGAGGAATTGGTTGGATGATCACATCCAAAAGATGTGATCCTTGACACTGTGCAAGTACTGCTCAACAACAGATGGGTTTGGCTGAGGCTGAGTTAATTTTCTTCACAGTGGCTGGTATGGAGCTATGCTTTGTATTTGTGCTGAAACCAGTATTGATAGTATAGAGATGTTTTTGTTGTTACTGAGCAGGGCTTACTGAGGGCTTTCTGAGCCAAAGCCTTTTCTGCTTCTTGTACCGCCTCACCAGCAAGGAGGCTGGGAGTGCACAAGAAGTTGGGAGGGTACACAGCAAGGACAGCTGACACCAACTGACCAAAAGGACATTTNATGGCATTTGTTTTCCCAAGTCACAATTGCACAATGGGGCTCTGCTCTCCTGAGGATGCCTGAACACCTTCCTGCTCATGGGAAGTGGTGAATTAATTCCTTGTTTTGCTTCACTTGTATGTGCTGTTTTTGCTTTCCCTATTAAACTGACTTTATCTCGATCCATGAGTTTTCCCCCTTTTACTCTTCTGATTCTCTCCCCCATCCCCTTGGTGGAGGAGTAAGCAAGCAGCTGCATGGTATTTAGTTTCCAGCTGAGATTAAACTATGACAATTGTCAACACTGACTTGAACACAAATCCAAAACATAGCCCTATACTAGCTACTACAAAGAATGTTAACACTATTGTAACCAAAACCAGCACCTATGGTCAGTTCTTACTTCTTAACCCTGGAGAATTCATTCTCAGAGAAGGAAGGAAGACATAAAACTTGGAAGTGTGTCCATAGCATGAGGAAGCATACTGAAGCCAGTAAATATGCTTAAAAACACTTAAAATGCACAAATTTCTGAACAATTCAGTTTTTAAGGTTGCAGCTTCAGGACTTGGAGGGAACGAGTCTAACTTTTAAATGGGGGTGGGAAAGTCTTGTTCATGCTACCCACTCTCAACTATCTCAACATTCATATCAACACATTCCCCACTCCTTTCAAAATGCTACTGTGTTGATTTGGCGCGGCCTGGTTTTTTGGTAGTGGAGGGGGGCCACTAAAGTAGCTTCTGTGAGAAGCTGCTAGAAGCTTCCACCATGTCTGACAGAGCCAATCTCTGATGGCTCTGAAGATGGACATGCTGCTGGCCCAATTAGAGAGGTTGGTAATGCCTCTGTGATGACATATTTAAGAAGAAAATCAAAACAGCACAGTTTTTTCCAGGGCACGGAGAGGTACCGCCACCAGGGCCACCCCGGGGCAGCACATGGTGATGCACCGCGGCCACTGCCATCTCGGTGTGGCCCATGGCAAGCCTTCCCTGCCTGGCTGCCCCTAGCCAGCCGTGCCGCGGGCAGAAGGGCCAGGGCAGCAGCAGTGGCTTCTCCTTCCCAGCGCCCTGCATGAAGAGAGGCATTAAATAGCGCCAGCACCGCAGCGGCTGCCACTGCCTGCACAGTGGCGGCGGGGCCGCCTGGCCG
>VZRQ01007816.1:0-12514 GCA_013397975.1 Machaerirhynchus nigripectus | reverse complement strand
AAGGCAGCTGGCACACTCCAAGGGCTGGTATTTCGTCATGGGCTAGAACTCATGGAAAGACTTTGCCTTCCTCTTGGCAGAAGATGGCAGGCAGCTGGCTGGGGTGACTTGGACTCTGTGCCTTCTAACTTCAGCTGGGCTCTGGTGGTGGGCTGGGGTGACCGCACAGAGCGGGGCCAGTCCACTTCTCTCGGTGCAATGCCGTGGCTGCAGACAGGCACTCACAGACTTTGCCCTGAGGCAGTCCAGGACTGCAAAACGCAGCCTCTCGGAAAAAACCCAAATATCCAGAGCAACCCCCTCGGAAAAGAAACAAAAGAAGACTCAAAAGGAAAGCCTTCACCTGTGCTGCCTCAGCTCTATGGCAAAAGCCAAGAGTCAAAAAAGCAAGAGAGCCAAGAGGCAAGAGAACTCTGGTTGGGTGACTCCGACTTTAAAAAGCCCAGCACCCACTGGCCCTGCGATTTCATTTCTGCCTGCAGGGTCTTAAAGAGACAGTAACAATTTTGGGCACTGATAGATATGGAATACAATAATGTTTTGGGTTTCCCAGGACGGTTTAGTACCTTATACAACAGGAATGAGGCCCTGGAACTGGAAGGACAGACAACTGATGAGGTGGACAGAGGGTTTGCCTAGGGCAAGACAGCCTAACCCCCTGCATCATGACCACCTCTGTTAAGAAAAAAAGAAGGGTATTTGTCATTGGTGACTCCCTTCTAAGGGGAGTGGAGGGCCCAATATGCTAAATGGACCCAACCCACAGGAAAGTCTGCTGCCTTCCTGAGGCCTGGGTAAGGGACATTGCTAGAAAGATCTCTAGTATAGTATGGCCCTCTGATTATCATCTGCTATTGATTCTTCATTTCAGCAGTGATAAGATAGGAAAAAAAAATCCAAGGGCAATCAAAAGGGATTTTAGGGCATTAAGGTAATTTGCTGAAGAATCAGGATGGCAGGTAATGTTTTCCTTGGTCCTTCTAGTGGCAGGGAAGGATAATGAAAGGAACAGGCAGACCCATCAGATCAACATGTGACTCCAAGGCTGGTGTCATGGGCAGAATTTTAGGGTTTTTGACCATGGAATGGTTTATAAAACAGCAGGTCTGCTGACACCTGAGGGAATGCACCTTTCTCAGAGGGGAAAAAAGTGGTTTTGCACAGGAGTTAGCAGGGCTAATCGATAGAACTTGAAACTAGGCTGGAAGGGAGAAAGGGACAATACCAGGCTGGCTAGTGATAAGCAATGGGATGACACACCAAAACTTGAGGGACTGAGTGCTAGTGACATCCTTCAATCTGCTCCATGAGGTGTTTGCTACAATGTACCACACCTGAAATATTTCTACACTAATGCACACATCATGAGGAACAAACAAGAGGAGCTCAAAGTTTTGATCTGGTCCCAGAGACATGACATCGTTGGCATAAGTGAAACCTGGTAGAATGAGTCCTGTGACTGGAGTGCCATGCTGGATAGTTACAGGCTTTTCAGGAGGGATAGGTAGGGCAGGCAAGGTGGGGAGATGGCATACTGTGTAATGAAGGGGCTGGAGTATATGGAGCTTGCAGTTGGCAATGGCACGGTTGAGATTCTCTGGGTAAGGATTAAGGAACAAACAATTATCTGTGTATAATTATCAGATGTCATCATGGGAGCCTATTATAGACCACCCAGCCATGATGACAACAACAAAGAATTATTATTTAAGTAACCAAGGGGCACCTCTAAATCAACCACCCTTGTCCTTATGGGGGACTCAACTTGCCAAATGTTAACTGAGAACACCACACTCCTGGCATAAACAGGTCCAGAAGATTCCTAAAACACCTGGATGACAACATCATGGTACAGGTGCTAAGGGAGCCAACTAGGAAAGGCGCTTTCCTTGATTTGTTGCTTGTTAACAGAGAGGGGCCCGTGAGTGAAGTGGTGATTGGCGGCTATCTTGGTCACAGCAACTATGAAACATTGGTGTCTAAAATCTCTGACAGAAGAAAAAGTGCCAGCAAAACGTCAACCCTGGACATGAGCAGAGCAGACTTCAGGCTGCTTGGGGAACTAGCTAGTGAGGTCCCCTGGAAAAACGCTGTTGAAGGTGCTGGGGTCCATCAGGGCTGGTCACTTTTTAAGCACCACCTCCTAAGAGCACAGAGGCAGGCAATTCCAAAATGTCAGAAGTCAAGCAGGCAAGGTAGAAGGCCGGCTTGGCTGAGCAGGGATCTTTTTCTGGAGCTAAGGCCAAAAAGGAAGGTGTGTGGCCAGTGGAAGCAAGGTCAGCTGACATGGGAGAAATACAGGGATGCTTATCACCACTATAGGGAGAAAATTCATGCAGCCAAAGCTCAGTTTGAGCTGAAACTGCCAGACCTGTAGGGGACAACAAAAAGAGCTTTTCCAAATATATTAGTGGCAAAAGGCAGTGTAAAAATAACATCAGCCATTACAGGATGAGGATGGTCACCTCACAAACAGGGACATAGACAAGGCAGAGGTGTTTAATGCATTTTTTGCTTCTGTCTTCAACACGGATGATGGACCAAGGGGGTCCCAATGACCTGAGCTGGAGGACCATGACCGACAGAATGATCAACTCCCAGTCAACCCTGAACTTGTGTGGGATCTTCTGCTCCAGCTGGATTCCTACAAACCTATGGGGCCTGATGGGATTCATCCAAGAATACTAAAATGCTAGCTGATATCATCACTAAGCCTCTCTCAATGATTTTTGAGCAGTCTTGGTAATCTGGAAAGGTCCCAGCTGACTGGAAGCTGGCAAGCGTTGTCCCAGTTTTCAAGGATGACCCTGGAAACTATAGGCCTGTCAGTCTCATTTTAGTGACTGATAAAATTATAGAGAAGATTATTCTGGGATTGTTCATGGCTTCATGAGGGGAAAGTCCTGCTTGTCAAACTTAATTTCCTTTTGCAACAAGGTTACCCACCTAGTGGATCAAGGGATGCCAGTTGATGTAATCTTTTTGTATTTCAGTAAAGCTTTCAATACTGTCTCTCATAGTATCTTCCTGGATAAACTGTCCAGCACACAACTGGATAAACACATCATATGATGGGTGAGCAACTTGCTCACAGGTGGGGCTCAACAGGTTATAGTAAATGGGGTAACATCAGGCTGGCGACCAGTCACTGGTGGGATTCCACAGGGCTCCTTCTTAGGCCCAGTGCTCTTCAACACCTTCATAAACAACTTGGAGGCTAGACTGGAAGGGATACTGATGTGGTAGGCCCTATGTGGAGCCTGAACCAAAATTGACTACTGTATGAACTTTCAAACATATGTACCTTTTCAAAACAACATATGCAATTTTAGGAAGACAGGGGCTTTGTGTTCAACATACCCAGGTGCCTGGCCAGCAGATGGGTATGCCAGACCACAAAGTTCCAAAAGAAACATCTGGTCACATACCCTTATACAAGTAACAACATAAAAGTGACACCCCTTTGTAGCAGGATTTGAAGCCTCACCTATGAGCAAACGGTCTGTATAGGATTTCCCAATTACCGGGAGGGTTTCTCCAGTCCTTCACTGCAACAGGGTTCCCCAGCTGAAGTATGGATCAGGATGATGGTAACATATTAGAGTTAATGGTGATGTGTCTTTTCTTAATCACTAGCTGTCATCTGTAGTAATGATTTGATGCATTGCCTTTCTATGCTTATTTCTGTTATCTGCTTATCATCTATGTAATAAATAAGCTTATCTCTAAATAAGTCGTTTTGTTCCGATCCCTCCACTAATCGCGTTAATAAGCAAAACAGATACTAAGTAAGTTTGCTGACAATACTAAATTGGAACTGCTGACTCCAGAAGCAGAGAGGCCCTACAGAGAGACCTGGACAGATTAGAGGGCTGGGCAATTACCAGCTTTATAGAGTTTAACACGAGTAAGTGCCGAATTCTGTGCCTGGGATGGGGCAACCCTGGATGTGCGGACAGACTGGGGAATCAGAAGTTGGAGAGCAGCACCATGGAAAGGGACCTGGGGATCCTGGTTAATGGCAAGTTGAATATGAGTCAGCAGTGCCCTGGCAGCCAGGAGGGCCAACCGTGTCCTGGGGTGCATTGGGCACAGGATTGCCAGCCAGAGGCCCCTCCAGAGGGAAGTGACAGATCTGACCAGAGCATGTCAGAGCTATCAAAGCACAGCTTTCTCAACACTAAAAGATAAAGTGGATTATACAATTCAAAATGGTCTTCTGTCTTAGAGAGAAAGTTTAGCTGACTGACATACAAAGATCAGGGATGGCAAACATTCTGTCTGCCCCACCAAGCCAAAATGACCCATCCCTATTGTAGACTTGACACTTTTTTTTTATATTGCTTGTGGCAAGCTCTTTGTCAGCTATTGAAGGCACCTTCTAGATTATGTAGAGCAGGATTACTTGAGCTCAGCAAGGCATTTTGGGTTCCCTTTGGCTAGATACTCGTATCAACATGTTCCATATTCTGCTTTTCTGGACCCTCTTCAGAATAGTTACTGTAAAGATACTGTGTTCTTCATCTGTTGAAAATGAATAATGGGATGAAGTGGTGGAATAAGGGGAAGGTGCAAGAAATGGGGCAAGGAAAGCAACAGACCAGCATGGTTAAACCAAGACCTGCTGGGCAAACTAAAAAGAAAGAAGGAAATGCACAAGCAGTGGAAGCAGGGCAGGTATCCAAGGAAGACTACAGGAATGCTGTCTGGTTGTTGAAGGACAAGGTAAGGAAGGCCAAGGTGCGGCTGGAGCTAAACTTGGTGATTGGGTTTGCATCACCAGGTTTTGGTAGCGGGGAAGCCAGAAGAGTGTCTTCTTTGAGAAGCTGCTAGAAACTTTCCCTTATGCCTGATAGAGCCAATGCCAGCTGGCTTCAAGACAGACCCACTGCTGGGCAAGGCCAAGCCAATCAGCAATGGTGGCGGCACCTCTGTGATAACATATTTGCAAAGAAAAAGTTACTGCACAGAAGCAATTGCAACCAGAGAAGAGAGGAGTGAGCATATGTGAGAGCAACAACTGCAGACACCAAGGTCAGTGCAGAAGGAGGTGCTCCAGGCACCAGAGCAGAGATTCTCCTGCAGCCCATGGTGAAGACCATGGTGAGGCAGATGTGCCCATGCAGCCCATGGAGGTTAAGGATGGAGCTGGTGGATGCCTGAAGGTATATGTGACTCCATGGGAAGCCCATGCTGGAGCAAGCTCCTGGCAGGACTTGTGACCCCATGGAAGGGACCTATGGTGGAGCAGTTAATGAACAACTGTACCCTGTGGGAAGGGCTCATGTTGGAGAAGTTCACGGAGAACTGCCTCCCGTGGGAAGAACCCAACATCAGAGCAGGGGAAGGACTCCTCTCCCTGGGGAGGAAGCAGTGGTAGAAATGTGATTAACTGACCACAACCCCCATTTCTTGTCCCACTGTGCCACAGCAGGAAGGAGGTAGAAAACCATGAATAAAGTTAAGCCCTGAAAGGAGGGAGGGGTGGGGGAAAAAGTGTTTTTAAGATTTGTTTTTATTTCTTATTACCCTGCTCTGATTTTATTGGTAATAAATTCAATTAATTTTCCCAAGTCTAGTGTGTTCTGGTAATCAGTGAGTGATCTCTCCCTGTCCTTATCTCAACTCATGAGCCTTTTGTTATATTTTCTTTCCTTATCCAGTTAGTTGAGCAGGGGGAATAATAGATTGGCTTTGGTATGTATCTGGCATCCAGCCAAGGTCAACCCACTTCACTTGAGAAGGTGCACAAAGAACAACAGGAAGGGCTTCTACAGGTATGTCAGCCAGAAAAAGAATGTCAAAGAAGGTGTATCCCCCAATAAGCAAGACTGGCAAACTGGTAACAATGGATGAGTAGAAGGCTGAAGTATTCAACTTTTTTGCCTCAGCCTTTATCAGCAGTCTTTCTTCCCACACCTCTCAAGTGGATGGACTAGAAGACAGGTACTAGGGGAGCAAATTCACTCCCATTGTAAGAGAAGATCAGGTTTGTGACCACCTTAGCAACCTGAATGTACAAAAGTACATGGGACTAGGCAAGATGCATTCCAGAGTCCAGAGAGAATTGGCTGATGTGGTTGCCAAGCCACTCTCCATATTTGAAAAGTCATTGCAGTCAGGTGAAGTCCCGGGTGACTGGAAAAAGGGAGACATTGTACCCATCTATAAAAAGGGTGGAAAGGAGGACCCTGGGAACTACCACCCTGTCAGCATCACCTCTGTGCCTGGGAAGATCATGAAGCAGATCTTCCTAGAAGCTGTGCTAAGGCACATGGAGGACAGGGAGGTGATTTGGGACAATCAGCATGGCTTCACCAAGGGCAAGTCCTGCCTGACCAACCCCGTGGCCTTCTCCAATGGAGCGACTCCATTGGACATCAGTGGACAAGGGAAGGGCAACAGATGTCATTTATCTGGACTTCTGTAAGACCTTTGACATGGTCCCCCACAACACCCATTTCTCTAAATTGGAGAGAGATGGATTAAATGGGTGGACTGTTCAATGGATGAGGAAGTGGTTGGACAGTCGCATTCAGAAGGGAACGGTCAATGGCTCAGAGTCCCAATGGACATCGGTGGCTGTCCTGGTTCCAGCCAGGACAGGGTTAATTTTTGCAGTGGCTAAGAGGGGGCATGGCTAGAACCATTTTATACCACCTTACGTCATTTTCCGGGAATGGGGGAAGGGGTCCCTTCCAGGTTGGGGTTGTGTGGCGGCGATTCATGTATTGCCAGTTACTGCATGGTGAGCAGTTGTGTGGATCGTTTACCTCTCTTGTACCCTCTGTTATTAATATTGTTGCTGTTACTATTAGTTTTATTTCATTGCTCTTTCCAGTAAATTGTTCTTATCTCAACCCATTATCTTTACCTTTTGTGCCTCCAATTCTTCTCTCCTGCCTGCTGCGGAGGGGATGGGGAGGGAGCAAGTAACGCATAGTTTGGAGTGTTTCAGGGGCAGCACTAAATTGGGGAATACCATTTCTAAACCAAGACAGTGACAAATTGTGTACTTTAGGAGTCCCTATTGGGACCAGTACTGTTTAATGTCTTCATCAATGACATAGACAGTGAGATTGAGTACACCCTCAGCAAGTTTGCAGATGACACTCCTGAAAGACAGGATGCCATGCAGAGGGACCTGGATAAGCTGGAAAAGTGGGCCCATGAGAATCTCATGAGGTTCAACAAATCCAAATGCAAGGTGTTGAACGTGGGTCGGAGCAATCCCAGACATGAGTACAGACTGAGATATGAACTTATTGAGAGTGGCTCTGCCAAGAAGGACTTGGGAGTTCTAGTAGATGAAAAGCTGGGCAAGAGCCAACAGTGTGTGTTCACAGCCCAGATGGGCAACCGCACCCTTGGCTGTATAAAGAGAAGCATGGCAAGCAGGTCAAGGGAGGTGATTCTCCCCCTCTACTCTGCCCTCATGAGACCCCACCTGGAGTACTGCATCCAGCCCTGGGGGCCTCAGCACAAGAAAGATGTGGACCTGTGAGAGGGACCAATCTGATTTTTATTTATGCCTCAACATATGTTATTCCTATAAGAGCTGTACATGCGCTGGCAGCCCCATCCCCGGGGAGGCTTTGCCTGGCAGCCAATCAGGGCAAAGAAAACTTCCATGATCGGGCTGTGAATGACCCCCTGCACTGGCCAGTGGGACAAATGCCCGTATGCCTGGGAAGAATGCCCGTGAAATTGGTCTGGGGGAAGAGCCTTAACACAAAAAGCAATTAACTGCAACACAACAGGAGCCTTTTGCTTTTGGGTTGTTTGGAGGGAGCAGGGGCTCGTCTGTAGGGCTAGCTCGGCCCCCCTCCCCGCTTTGCTCTTTTCCTCCCTGTGGTCCTACTTCCCTNTCAGTTCTCTGCCAACGGAAGGGACACACAGCCTGCTGCTGTTTGGAAATCGCGCCCAGCCTTCCATGAGAGCTACGCAGATGTGCCGCGGTTCACAGCACACACGCTCTGCCTGCTGAGCTGACACCGACAAAATGCTTGGAGTTCTTGTGGTAACACTGTCCCTGTCTTCTATTTCTTCCTGTTAATCTCTCTTTCCTCTCTCTACTCTCTTTTCTATCCCCCTTTGGTAGGAACACTTACCCTTTTCTATCAATAAACGGTTCTCAGATATAATACTGCTGCGTTTGCACTTTATTTTCATCTGAGAAATCTATCAAAAAGAATCCTTCCCAACTCCCCCTTTTATAGTGGAACAGGACAACCTGTTGGAGCAGGTCTGCAGGAGGGCCATGAAGATGATGAAAGGGCTGGAGCTGCTCTTCTACAAAGACAGGCTGAGAGAGATGGGGTTGTTCAGCCTGGAGAAGAGAAGACTTCAGGGAGACCTCATAGCAACCTTCCAGTACTTGAAGGGGGCTTATACAAAAGAGGGAGATCGACATAGGCAGATAGTGATAGGACAAGGGGCAACATTTTTAAACTAAAGAAGGGTAGATTTACATTAGATATTAGGAAAAAATCTTTTACTGTGAGGGTAGTGAGGCACTGGCACAGGTTGCCCAGGGAAGTTGTGGATTCCCCATCCCTGGAAGTGTTCAAGGCCAGGTTGTATGGGGCCCTGATCAACCTGGTCTAGTGAAAGGTGTCCCTGCCCATGACAGGGAGGTTGGAACTACCATAGACAGGTGGTCTTACATAAGCAATTAATGGAACAGTTTATTACCTTTATTCTAATCTGTGTTTGTGCTAAGGTAGGAAATTTTGAGCAGGAGGGGCAGAGTCCCCTTTTTATGTGGCTTGTGATTTTTCTTAGCCAGCTCTTAGATTACATTTTAGACCTGGCTGCTGAAGATTTTCTGAAAAACAAGATGGAAGGGGAAAGCAATAACCATTCTCTGTCACCCAAAACTAAGAGGAGGAAGAAAATTACCTGACAAAAATGTCCTTTCTTTCAGGCGGCTCTTTCAAGGGTTTGGTTTATCTGATGTAGTTCTCATTGGACAAGCTTCTTCATACTTCTGTCCATGCTGCTTTAAAAAAAAGGTCTGCTTCCTGAAACATATTTAGGTTGGCTAAAAAAATGGAGAGTTTTTCCTTCTGCAGCATTTGTTGTTCCTTAGGTCTTTGCTATTCATGAAATAGCCTGATGCTCAACACTCCATCTTTAGCTGTGAGAAAGCAGGCGATACACTGCAATGCAACATAGTAACACCTGCTTGAAAATACTTGGTATCTGTGCACTTAACTGTTTGTTACAGTATGAACTGTAAAGTTTAGTGTAGTGGGTTGACCCTGGCTTAATACCAGGCACCCAGCAGAGCCACTCTATCACTCTCCTCTGCAACTGGACAAGGGAGAGATAATATAACAAAAGGTGCATGAGTTAAGGACAGCGAGAGATCACTCACCAAATACTTTCATGGGCAAAACAGACTCAAGTTAGGAATATTAATTGAATTTATTACTAATAAAATCAGACCAAGATAATGAGAAGTAAAATAAATCTTAAAAACACCTTCCCTCCACCCCTCATTGCATGTTGTTTCTGCCACTGCTCAGGGAGAAGAGTCCTTTCCATGCTCCAGTGTGGGGTACCTCTCACGGGAGAGTTCTCCACGAACTCCTCCAATGTGAGTCCATCCCACAGGCGACAGTTCTCCACAAACTGCTGCCCGTGGGTCACTCTTCCAGGGGGTGCAGTCCATCAGGAACAGCCTTCTCCAGCATGGGACCTCCACAGGGTCACAAATCCTACCAGGAAACCTGCTCCAGCGTGGGGTCCTCTCTCCACAGGTCTGCAGGTCCCTGCCTGGAGCCTGCTGCAGCATGGGTTTCTCATGGGTTCACATCCTTCTTTTGGGCATCCACCTGCTCTGGCATGGGTCTCCTCCATGAGCTGCAGGTGGATCTCTGCACCCCCATGGTCCTCCATGGGCTGCAGGGGCACAGCTGTTTCACCATGGTCTGCACCATAGGCTGCAGGAGAATCTCTGCTCCAGCATCTGGAGCACCTCCTCCTCCTCCTGCTCCTCCTGCACTGACCTTGGTGTCTGTAGAGTTGTTCCTCTCACATATTCTCACCCCACTCTTCTCTGGTCACAATTACATCTGCGCAATAACTTTTCTTCCTTCTTACATACATTATCAGAGAGGCTTTACCACCCTCTCTGAGTGGCTCGGCCTTGGCCAGCAGCAGGTCTGTCCTGGAGCCAGCTGGCATTGGCTCTGTTGGACATGGAGGAAGCTTCTAGCAGCTTCTCACAGAAGCCACCCCTGTAGCCCCCCTGCAGCCCCCCTGCTATCAAAACCTGGCCATGCAAACCAAATACATTAGGTAAGGGACAAGTTATGGTCATTTGAAAATTCTGTTTTTTGGGTGTCTTATGAATGAAATATGGGTTTGTAGAGATGACCAAGAATGAGATCTTTTGAAAGTGCAGAGGTCACAGGTGAAAACCATGTCTTAGCCTGCATAATTAAAATGTAAGAGTTCAGTTTGTTCTTAAATAGAACCTTTGAAGTGATGTCACCTTTAAAAGTTGCAGTTTAGCACTGGAGTTTGTCTTTAGGAATAGTTGCAAAGCTAGTAATTTATATTTAACTGTAATAAAAATAAAGATACTTATAGGTTATAAGAGCCGCTGTAGCTTTTCTCTTGAAATGGAAAATTTAACAGTGTGATCTTTACACTGAATTGTCCTTTTGGTTCCCTTCCCTCATTTCTCTAACAAGGATTTCCTCTCTTTTTTGTGTTTTGTACTAGTCATGTTTAGAAGCTTTTTGTAACCTTATTTATCTACCTTATAAAGTCTGAACTGTTTAGAGTTTATAAAGTCATCTTGTTTGGTTGATTTTATAGATATATCCATAGATGACTGAAGGATTTCTTCAGAGCTTGTGTACACTGTCATTCCAGTATTTCCCCATCACTTCTGCCTTTACCCACCTGTACTCATTAATTTATTCTGTTCATGCTAGATTCTGTGCAAATTCACGTTACAAGTCAGTCCTTGCTCTGAAAAGATTATTCTTAAATGTATTATGCAAAAGGGTGTAGCAAAAAAAACTGAAGAGGAAGGGTGAATAAGAGCAATGACGTGAATGTGTGATTTTACAGGCTAAATAGATACATAAAGACTCCAGGGCGAACTGTGTGGAGAGGTGTGCTCTGGAGCCAAGAATCATGCTGAGGGAACTAGGCAAGCTTTCCTATCTGGCAAAACCTCCATACCAGAGCAGAGAGAGGCACCCCAGCCCCCTCTCCTGAGCGGGGAAGCCATGGACTGTGACTCAGAGGCAACTCTGACTCAGCATGGGCGGTGCCAGAAGGGACAGTGCCCACCCCCACCCGTAGATAAACCACCCCCACGGAGCGCAAGCAACCATGGCAAGGTAGTTCAGGCGGGCAGGCAGGGCACTGAGGCGCTGCCAGCCCAAGCAGTATTGTGGTTTAAGCCCAACTGGCAGCTAAGCACCACGCAGCTGCTTTCTCACCGCCCACACCCTGGTGGAATGGGGAGGAGAATCAAAGGAAGAAAATTAATTTTGTCTCAGATGAAATCACAGCTCTTAAGCTCGTATGGATGAATCTGTGACTAGTGGCACTTTAAGGATTCACATGTAAAAACCTTATATACAAATTTTATTAAAATCAGCTGCTGAAAATGCAGTATCTTCATCCAACTGTCAACACACATACTCACGCAGAACCAGAGGAAATTACAGTAATTTTTTGTCTGTGAATGTTACTGCTGAATTTGTATCTACTTTGCAGTACTTCAGGTTAGTTCCTCTTTCCAACACAATTTTAAGTAAATATGACAGTAACTTCCCCGGTTGCTGCAGTCTATGACTTTGTTTTCTGGTGTTTCTAATGGAGAGTTGCTAGCCCAGCACTGTGGGAGTGGGTAACAAGGAAGTGCTGCCGCTGTAAGCCAAATTTCAAGGTATGCATGGGGGTGTGTGTGTGTGTGACTAAAGGGTTAAAGGTAGAAGGGACTGAGGCATTATGCAAGCTGCTAAGTAAAAAGGAAGTGCATTACAGTCTGGCTCCTGGCCAAGCCTTTACTTTCTTCACTACATCTGAGGGCTTTCTAATTTTCCCACCAGTTTGTCAGAACTGTTCAGGAATGCTGCCTCTGCTGCTAGCTGACATCAGGGTGGGCGATTCAGCTGAGGGCCAGGCAAGCAGGCTGCCTTGAAATATTCTCTTCACCCCATGCCCCCCACCCTGCTGAGGTCCTGTAGCCTCCCTGCCTCTTCCATCCCCTTCTTCATCTTCATCCATCATACCAGGGCCTACAGTATAAAGGCAAAGCTGTCATTTAACTGAAAAATAATGTCTCCCTGCAACAGTGCAAAATCTGCTTTTGTATTTTGCTTTCAGCACTGCGAATGAGCTGGTGAAGAGGGTGCAAAAAAGTAGCCTTTAGCTTTTGAACTTTTGAGGTTGGAGAATTTTGGGAAGTGGTGCATCTTCCACCATCAGAGCTCCTGCCCATCTGTCGTGGTTTGACACTAGCCCAACGCCAGGCACCCACAAG
>VZRQ01007815.1:440417-483557 GCA_013397975.1 Machaerirhynchus nigripectus | reverse complement strand
ACCCGGAGCTGCCGGGGACGGGTCCTGGGAAAAGCGCCCGAGGAGCAGCTCGCAGCCTCGCTGCTTTCGGGCCCCCCCCGCCCCACAGCCCCCCCGGTTCGCCGGGCAGCGGCACCGCCACGGCTATGACACCGCTCGTGGGACCTGTATCAGAGCGCAGGAGCTCCCAAAGCTGGCAAGCTGCTGCCAAAGCTTTCAGTGCTAAAACAGCAGAACTGAGGGAATGAAATATTAGGAAAAGCCACTTCAGCCGCTTGCCTGGGGGAAGCGGAGCCTGGCTGCTGGCGGGCTCTAGTTCTCGTGTAGAAAGCGCACATGACAGTCATTTGATGACAGAGAAAATAGGTTAGCCTCTCCACACAGCTTCCCGGTGTTCCAAAAAGCGTGCTAAGCCCTTGGTGTGGAAAACCGAAAGCAGTAATACAGTGTTCTCTGCAGCGCCCGGCCGGCCGGTGCGGCCGTGCTGCTGCGCTGTCCAAGAACGACAGTGATGGGAGAAGCATGAGCATATTTACGTTGGCTGTTATTACACCAAAACCACCCAACATTTCTTCCGCTGGTGCCTTCATTAGACAGAAATGCAAGCATGTTGCAGGACCAAAACCTGTGGCCGCAGGTCAAGTACCCCCACCAACTGGTATCTTAGTGATGAAAAGGTTGAAGTCGCTCTAAGTAGTGATTTTAAGTAAGTCGTTAATTGGCAGGGTGGTTTTTATTATTTACTCTCTGTAACTGCACTTGAGCAGTGTACTTGTCTTCCTGTGAGACTGAATGTCGATATTCACTTTCACCCTTCGCGTTTCAAAACGCGTTGAAATGTGTTCCTGTCAGCCCCGGTACCGCCTCCAGTCCACCCCGGAGAACAGCCGCGGGGCAAACATCCTGGTGTGACAGTCACCAGAGTGCCCAGTTAAAAGAATAACCAACCACCAGCTCGGGAATGCCACGTTAATTGGAAAAAAACACTGATGCGGCTCTTCGCAGCTTTGTCTCCGAGTGTCCGTAATGTTCCTCCCTCACAGCCCCGACCCCCTTCGTGTAGCTATGCAACAACAGCGCAGATAAATCCAGTATTTGTCTGCTTTTAATAGTTCTGATTGGCAGCACAATCCTCACTGGTTTTATGGATGCGTGCGTTTACTACGGTTTTGTTTGCCATGAACACTAACGTGCTTTAAGCATCCATGTGGTTTTACAGAATTGCTGCGATTTGTGCAGAATTTCGTTTATATTAGTTGTGTATATACGTTCACTCTTTTTTAAGTTGAACTTTCCTCAGGTAGTGTGTGGAATGGGAAATGAAATCTCTGTCCGTTTGTTATACAGTCTGTAGCATAAGCAAAATATGAGAAAATACAATGGAACTAAACTTAAAAAAAAAAAAATCAAAGACACTTCTCCAGCTCAACAAAACAAAACAGAAAAACCCCGAAAACTTTTTCCTCTGGAATGTTTCTGGAAGATGTTTCATTGGCTGCAACCAAATCTGCTAAAAGTACAGCGTGTAGTAAGCATTTGCATTTGTCACCAGAAACAATCTATGCATAATTAATGGCAGTACTGTGTCACGAGCACTGATAGGGCGCAGATGAGCAGCCTTTCAAGGGTAGTACATGTAAATGCATTTCCAATATGCACATTAGCTTAATGATCTCCAATTAATAGCATCATCTGAAGTAGCCCTGTTCTCAGGAAGCAGGGCGCTAGGAGTGACGCCTGCCTGGCTGGCGGGGTGCTCAGTGTCCCGTTCTCATCAGTTCAGAAAGTTGCAGTGGGGTTTATAGGCTTATTTTATCTTTAATCTTGATTTATTTAATTCCTGCTTACACCCGCAGCCTACAGCGCTGGCTGCAAACCCAGCCACTGACTTTCGCTGCCGTGTGCTAAGTGGGGACATGCAAACATCGCCGGGATGCTCCAATTCACGGTGACCTGGGGAAGGCTCAGCCCTCGCCACCCCTCGTTACAGCGGGACCTGCGCATTCCGCACCGCGCTCCTGGTGCGGCGCCGCCAGCCCCGCACAGTGGTGCGAGGCCGTGCAGGGACCAGGGCCAGCTCAAGGGCAGGGAGCGGGCAGGGAGCGGGCCAAGTGCTGTCTGAGGGCAGGACGCGACCACGCCGCTGCCACCCCGGGCCCCGCGCCGACCCGCACAGCTCCGCGCACTATTTACTCCCTCAGCTGTGCGCGCGGCCACGCCCCCATCCACCATTGGCTGCCCGGGCGGAAGGCCCCACCAGTGAGGGCGCCCCGCGGTGATGGACATGCCGGCAGCCGCCAATGGCAGCGAGCGCGGGCCGGGCCCGGGGACGGCCGCCTTATAAGAGCGGCCGCGCAGCAGCAGCCCTCAGTGCGAGCTCCGGCAGCGCCAGAGCGGCAGTGTAGCGCTCCGCAGGCTTCAGCCAGCCAGCCCCCCGGAATCGCGCTCTCCGCCCGCCTGCCAGCATGAAAGCCTTCAGCCCTGTGCGGTCCGTCAGGAAAACCGGCCTCTCGGAGCACAACCTTGGCATCTCCCGGAGCAAGACCCCCGTGGATGACCCCATGAGCCTGCTGTACAACATGAACGACTGCTACTCCAAGCTGAAGGAGCTGGTGCCCAGCATCCCTCAGAACAAGAAAGTGAGCAAGATGGAAATCTTGCAGCACGTCATCGACTACATCCTGGACCTGCAGATCGCCTTGGACTCGCACCCCAGCATCGTCAGCCTGCATCACCAGAGACCCGGGCAGAACCCTTCCTCCAGAACTCCTCTGACCACCCTCAACACAGACATCAGCATTCTCTCGCTACAGGTAAGTGCTTCCCCCGGGCCCCGGCTCGCCGCTGACCTGGCTCGGGGAGCTCGGGTGGCGCTAGCGGTGGCCCCAGCGCGGGTGGCGGGGTGACAGCGCCCGGGGCGCGCTCCCTCTCCTGCGGCGGGGCTGGACCGGGACACGCGCCACGGGGGAAGCGCTGCGGGAGCCGGGACAGTCCGGTCCCGCCTCCCTGAGTGCTCGGCCACCTCGCCCTTACCCTGCTCTTGTTCTCTCGCAGGCGTCCGAGTTCCCCTCAGAGCTCATGTCAAGCGACAGCAAAGCACTTTGTGGCTGAATCTAAGCACGGTGAGTGCAGCACGCCTTATTCGTAAACTTAGGGGAAAAAATGCCTCCCCAGAGAATGGGAGGCGTGATGGCAAGTGCTAAAAATAGGTCCTAAAAGTTGATTAGGAGATGCCTTTGTAATCAGTAAGAAATGAGACTAATAACTGAGTCTTGAGAGGTCCTAAGTGTGTGTGTGTGTGTGTGTTGCTAAGGTTCACCCAGCAGCACAGCCTGCTCTGATCCTGCTCACTGCTTAATGCAAATTCTTATCTGTTCTTGGAGTCTTAACTTCCCTGGGCCAAAGTGACTGATTAAGTTGGGAATCTTGGCACAATTCCTTGAATTCTGTGATGTGGGATTGTCTGCGCTATCAGTTAAATAAGTGACTGCTTTTAATCAAATAATTGCTCTAAGAGGCAGACTGGCGCCTCTGAACATTGCGTTTACAGAGATCTAAATAAAGATTGGACTGAGAATCCTCTTTCTAGCCTTTCCCTGGAGTGTATGTTATTTTTATGTTCAATTTGTGCTCTTGAGAGCGAGTGTGTGAGCGTGTATGTGTTGCATCTGGACGCCAGGGTTTGCCCAATCTCTGAGTGTTTGGTTAAATGTTCAAACTGTGGCTTCCTCTCTGGCGCCAGTCTGTCCGGATCTCTGCCCTGTTAGCATTCTCCTAAATATGCCTCTTTTCAATCTCTTGCAGGTGTTCCACTGATGAGATTTTTTTTTTTTTTTTTGCACAAGAAAATGTCTACAGGATTTTTTTTTTTCTGAGATGCTGAATTTATTTTTCAGCTGTATCTGGAGGGGGAAATCCACGTTCAAGTAAAAGGACCTTTTAAAATTAATAAAGAAGAAAAAATTCAAGATTGATCTTTATCCCCACCCCATTTTTCAACTTGGACTGAACCTAGTTATTTATGAAGAGACTCTTAAATACCCTTTCCCTAGTTGGAAGGCTTCCTTTATATACTATTCCCACCGTGGGGAGCGAAACAAAAATCTCACAAGGAGTTGCCCATTTTAAAGCAGACTTTGCCTTTTTTTCCAAAGGTGGAGCGTGAGTACCAGAAGGATCTAGTGTTCAGTTTTTTAGGAAAGTCTGTGGTCAGAAATTACCTTTTTGACACAAACCTAGGACTGAATGCTGTGTATATATTTATATATAAATATATATATGAGTGAAACCTTGTGAACTCTTTAATTAGAGTTTTCTTGTATAGTGGCAGAAATATACATTTCTGCAAAAAGTGTAATGATGTACTTAATCATGCTAAACTTTTTATAAAAGTTTAGTTGTAAACTTAACCCTTTTTATACAAAATAAATCAAGTGTGTTTATTGAACTGCTTGCTTGCTTTATTCTTTGGGGACCAACTGTTTGCTGGCTTTGATTTGTGTTGTTTTTGTTGTTTGTTTTTTTTAATACTGATACACTCTGTTATGAATTTATCAAGTAAAAATTCAAATATGTAGAGACTATAAAGAATAAAATTACCTGAAGTGAATAATTCTTGTAACTTGGAAAATCTTATTTGAGTGTATATTGCAAACTTCTAGGTGATCTGCCTCTAAACAGTGTGAAAGGAGCTAGAAAAGGAATTTATTACACAGGGGATGCTATTGACAAAAGTGCTTGGAAATGTACAAAAGCACTTAATCCTGAGGCATTCCCATGGAGTATTGCCTTTTTTCTTACCTCCCACCCTCTGAATGATTCAGTTCAGGGTAGTAATGGCCCAGATCTGTTAATTTGTGCTTAGAATAATCACTCAGAATTAAGGGTTGTGTGTAGTTATTAGTCCCCCAACTACTAAATTTCTCTAAAAAGGCTTTGAGTGTGAGAGTTGGTGATGCGTTAACATGGAATCTAGAATGATGAAGTGACTGTTGCCTTTCCTCACTGGAATTTTCATGCTTCCATGCAATATTTCAATGAAATGGGCTTTCTAATCAGTTGCAGCAGCTTCTCCATATGACTAAGATACTGAGAATTGAGCTAAATCGCTGTTGTGTTACTGATTAAACTTTGGCTGCTCCTACAGGGACTCTCTCCATAAGAATTAAATTAAGTTTGAAATAGGAGTCTAAATTCCTGAAAGCCAGAAACGGTTTATTTCTTCTTTCTCTTTTGCCCTCAGAAGCGATGCAATATCCCTTATTATTCCAGGGACACTTACTGTACCCTATGGAACCACTGTTAATTAAATATGTTGAGCTGTCATAAGACAGGGGCTGTGGGAACTGTGCCTTATCAGATGACATTCTAATTTAAGCGCACGCATAAACTTCCCTGAAATGGGAAGTTAAATTGTGGGTCCTACTTAAGAATTAGAGAGAGTCACTTTAATCTGAACGAATGAAACTTCCCTGCTGCTTGGGGTAAGTACAGCTCTCGGGCAGGCGCTGCGCTTGGGGCCCGAGGGAGCGTGTTTAGGGTTTCTGTGCTCTGGGGACTCTTAGTGTGAAAGGCAGGAGCCTCACCTGGGGCCAGTAACACTTTCCCCAGCGAACAGGTGGGTGGGTGGTGCTCTGGGGCGGCAGCAGCTGCCTTTCCTTGCCCTTGACACCAAATCCATTCACGTAGGCTGGGAGAAAGCCAGCTCTGATCTCTTAATACTGACGCTGCCCTGCCCAAGCAGAAGCGCGCCCTCTCAGAGGATCAATGCAATCAGAAGACAAGGAGGGTTAGCAAAAGCTGGGACGGGCTGGAGGCAGGGGGGGGTGGGGAGAGAAGGACACGGCCCAGAGCTGATCTGCATCTCCCCATGGCCAGCCCCGCAGGGATTAGGGAAAGCTCCGTGCAGCGTACACCGGCTGTGCCTCCCGTGGCCAAACCTCGCTACTCTCTCAGCGCCCGGAGCGCAGGGCTTGTTCCAGCTTCGTGCAATCAACGTTTAACCCTGACAGCCCAGTAGTGAAATACTTCATTGCCGCAAATCAGCACGCCTCAGTCCCTAAAATACTCTTTTTCCTGTATATTTTACCCAACTCTTAACAGCAGCACATTCGGGGTTGTAATCAGAGTATTGAGATCTTTGTAGTTCCAAACCAGTAACAATCCAACACACTCGCCACCAAATGTCATTGTCAAAACTAATTTTTCACCCTGCTGCTCATTTTAGGGTGAGACAACAGTAAGTCACTTAAAACCCACAGTTCATTTTATAAAATCAAAGAGCTGCAACGGTCAGATCACTGTAATTATTTTAAGATTAACCCCCTTAAAACTAAGGCGTTTACACTTTGATATTTTTAAGCTACAGGATGATTAACACAGTTGTAGAATGAAGCTGATTTGCTTATCATGCATAGCCAAAAGAGAAATTCACAATTTACAAGGCGTGGGGAGCTGAGCAGGAAAACAAACAAACATGTTTTTAAAAATGTAAATTAAGAAAGGAAAAAAAAATTCGGAATTAACTAATTCCTCAACTTGCCAATGCGATCCTACAATCAGAACTAGGGACTATCTCCCTTAGAGATTCACTCTTTGGTTTTGTTCTTAAGATTTTGTCATTCAAAGATAAACAGCAAGGTCAAAGCTGAGTGCCCAGAGCTTTAATATTAATTCTTTAAGTTTCCTTGAAGACGTGGGATTTCTTTATTCTATACAATTGTCATTGTCCCTCCAGAACACATCAGAAAAACCTGTGACATTTTCACCAGTTTCCCTGGCCCATTTACTGTCTCTGTACTCAGCTGTTGTCTATAGTCCTGTTAACTGAGTAGCTGAACACAACAGACCAAGAGGACCTGCAGTCTTAAATATGATTGTCACCAAAAGTATATGATAGCAAAATTCTTTTGGTGACAATCATATTTAAACTCTGCAATATGTTTTTGAGTAGGCTATGCATGAGAGTCGCAAATGCACCTATAGACACTTCCACACGGGGTGGGGGGGAGGAAACAGAGATGCGAGAGGATTGTCTCATCTAGAAGAGAGGTTTCCAAACTTGGCTTTTCTTGTGTATCGCCCTTATTACCACAGGGCCCAGCTCCCAGTCTTATCCCAGTCAGAAATCGACGGGCTCACACCCACGGGCGGTAGGAGTCCCTCCAGCCCATCTCCAGGTAAGGGAAAGGCAGAGAGCAGGCTGGGGATTGTTTACTCACCCCCGGGCAAACAGCGTTGTGTGTATCGCACCGAAACAATTCGGGAGCCACTCGCAGAGCCAGTGCCAATATTTTGACAAAAACATGACCGAGGGCGCTGCCTCGGAGCACGGGCAGGACGTACCTTCGGGCCGCGTCCCCCGGCGCGGGCTGGGCGGCGGGCGGTGCGTGGAGGGCCAGTGCCACCCTCCGGGCCGGCCGCGCACGGCACCGCGCTCCCAGCGCCGCCCGGCGCTGCCGAACAACATCGCCTTCTCTGCGTGCTCCGGGGAAGCGGCGCTTTAGCGAATTCAGCTCTGCTAGCTGCGAACTTCATTCCTAAGAAGTGACACCGTTTGTAAAAACCTACAGAGAAATCTGCTTTGAAATACCAAATACTTCGCTCGTGCCGCAATGGGAAAAGGACCATTTGACAGCACTAATTTGTATTTGACTCTGGAAAGTAAAACACATTCTCTAAACAATCTAGTGTGTGTTAAGGATTCTTCTATACAACACTTTGCAGTCTGGATCAATTAAAGCAATATGGGAAAGAGATTAAATTCTAATTTGCTAATGAGAATTAGCTGTGAGTAAGCATCTCTTCCTGTTTTTACCACTACCCCTGCTTACTTACAAGAAATTATTTACAAAGCTTTTACTGGAAGCTGCAAAGAAGAGGGATAGCAGAATGCAACTGTTGCATGGCAAAAAAAAACCTACTGGCATTGAATTTTGTTCAGAAAAAGGTTTTCACAAATGTACTCTTTAAAACTACTGTTTTTCAAAAGGATCAGTATTTTCCGATTCTGCAGATAAATGAAAATGTTGGATCTTTGAAATCAATTTTGTTTTACCCACATTACCATACTCCTCTCTAGAACAGCCATTAAGTAATCATAATTCTAAAGTGTAGGAGCCAAATGCAAACACTATTTCAATAAATCAATGCTGATATTGCAACAGCCACTGGTTGTGTGAGCCACTAGCTAAAGTAAATTGAAGGAGTAAACAAAGGACGAAACAAACAAATGCAATCACTTTTGGAGTCACTCATGGTAACTGAGAGGAATTTATATTTCATTTGATTGTCCTTAAAAATATATATTTTAAAAGGGTGGTCACTGCATTGGGCAAAAACTATAAATAGGGCCAAACTGAGAAAAATGAATTGCACAGGAAGTGCTGCAGTGGACTTACTGCTTGTTAGCTGCCCTAGAAGACAGCACTTCACTTGCTGTCTTATTATACTTGATTTATTTCACATGAACACAATGAATAGATAGATAAATGACATTATGTGAAGCTACAAGGCCCGTCCAGAATTGAAACAATTAAACTAACTGCATTACTTGCCAAAAGAGAACGTTTCTGTAATTTCTAGTAAATATGACCACGAATTACACCCTGTCTGCAACTAACAGTTTTATGAATAGATCAGGTATTACTTCTTAAAACTAACAGCCTGAAACAGCTCTTAAGTTTTACTACTGATGGCAGACCTTCAAAAGCTCACACAGAGTTGTTTGTGAGGGGTTTTTTTCTTCTCTTTTTAAGAACTGGACTGTAAACCTGCGGAATTTCTCTTTCATTTGGAAGAGAACAAATTATTTGGATACTTACCATCTTGCATCTGAGCAGACACATGACCAGCCATATTGCCTCACTGAAGTCTACCTCTTGTGAACATCTGCAGCATCTGATGCTTAAGGAAGAGTGCAAGATCAGCTTTGGGTGGTACTTCCTCCAAGTACTCTCAGCATCTCGTGTTCTCCTAGAACAGCTTTCCTCATATTTTTGGCACGGAGGTTCGCTTTGATGCACTGTTTGTCAATACAGAATTTGCATATCCTACTGGAGTGACACTTGTCATCTTATTTTTCTCTTGTCCTGAGAGGAGATACAGTTCTCTGAAGGGGGAGAGAGAGGCAGGAAGAAAAAGGCAGGACAGAAGTAACATAACACTAAGTACCTCCTGCATATTAGACTGGAAAAGATCAAAGCAGCGTATCTGGCCTTTAAAAAGCAATGAAGTTGGAGTTATTTTTTCAGTCTTGTGCAAGTTTCTTTCACCTGGATTAGAGAGCCCAGCCTGCATCCCAGACAGACCATCTCACTCAGGCACCCCACAGAACTGAGCTGGGTTGGCTACATACGATACCAGCACCCCAGGGAAATTCGGTGTCTTAGAAAACCTCTAATAGTGTCCCTCAGCCATATTTTCTGTAAACCTCATTGCCCATCCACAAGTTCTTTGTGACCTTTTAGAACTCGGTGCAGTACTTGAAGAGAAGGAATGTGATAACAGTCTACTGTAAACCAATTTAGAGAACAGAGAAGAACTGGTGCTCAACAACAGATGCTGCTGCTGAGATTTCTGCCTTGTTCAGACCAGTAGCTTCACACCCAGCTGTAACATATGAATGCCTCTGCAAAAGACAGTCTCACACAGCATCAGAAAGACACACAGACTTACCTCAGGGGCACTGGGAGGAACTGTTTCTCATGGAAATCATTACGCAGGAGGTTAACTACAAGAGATTCTTATTTTCCATTCATTAAGGGTAGAAAAGATTTGCTCCAAGAACAAGAGTAAACGAAACAAACCAAAACAAACAAACACCAGACCAAGAATATGAACATGTATGTTTTTTTGTAAGTTCAGACTCAGTGTCTACATGAGTTAATATACAGGAATAAAGTGATGGTCAGGCTATTTCAGAAAGACTGGTCAAGCTACAAATCTACATTTCACACCTTCTTGGAAAAGTATCTTCCTAGTGCTTTTGTATTTCGCCTCATAAGTATATGAGAACACAGTGCCACTGCTAGGGGTTTGCTTCTTTGAGATTAAAAACTTTGTATAAAATGCATTAAGTAAATCTCCCATTAGTAGTTTTCAAAAGATATAACAGTTGGAAGGCTGAGTAAATCACATGCCAAAACTATAAACTCAGTCTAGCTCTTGTTAAAAAGCTGGTTTACAGCACATAGATATTTCCACACGGTGGATATGGAGGTGCTACACACATAGACACATTTTTTACTAATCTTTACTAATTCCCATTTTGCTCCCATTATCACATCGTTGAACTTACCACTCTTACAGAAAAGCTGGAAGTGTTGGTTGGACCTCATCTTGTAAGTATCAAGACATCACAATACCTATAAAATTAAATTCTAAATTCCACTGTAAATCTGATTCCTCAGTCATTTAAAAATTGTAGGAGTTCCTTGGAGATTTAATTTTTTGACTGAATTATTTTAATTAATTTACCTATGTAAGTTAAAAAGTTTAATTTAGAAGAAAAAGCTACGCTAAGAGTTCAAAAGGTTAGATGTTTGGACCCTTGTAGTAAAAATATACATAAAAAACTGTGTGTTATGTACACACCACATCCAACATGCAATTAGCAGTTTATTGACAGCAAGGAAACAATTCTCCTCATCTGAGGATCTGACACAGGGTGTCACTAATATTGAATAGTATGTTATTTTTTTGCAGTTTTGAATACTTATTATTATTTTTATTACTATTTCACAGGGCTTTGAGGTAAGCAGTATTTTCAAAAAAGATTAAAGGAAGGTGGCTGAACAGTACTTGTAAAGGGAAAGGAAGCACTTCTGGAGAGATATCCCAGGCAGAAACTTCCTGGACTATGGCTGTCCTGGAAGGAAGCAGATTTATTCATTATGAGCCTAAAAATAACCAAAATTTTTTAAATAGAAAAAGAAACTCAGAAGCCAGGTATCAAAGTAAGAAAACAAAGCAGGTACTTAAGGATTTATTGGTCTTCCAGTGAAAAATATGAAGTGACAACACCCTGCCACAAAACAATGGAAATGTGACTACAAGTGGAAGAATGAGACGAGGGATACGCAAGACAAAAAGAATAAGTGATGTAATGTACACACACACAAGAAAATTCTGAAGACAATTATTCTGCCAGGGAAAGGGAAGAAAAGTAGGTTTTATGCAAAGAATCACAGGTAATGAAAACATGGAAAACAATGACTGAGGTAAAAAAGAAGTGTCCATGTAAGAAAGAGGCAGAACAGAAGAAAGTGTATTTGCAATGTAGACAGTGAATGCAGTCACAAATTCTACGAGAAAAAAAGCAGAGCTATTAGAACAAAAGTATGTAAAACTTACTTGTCTCGTGAACTCAGGAAGGGGGTGGACAGGTTTATTCTTCAGCTTCTCTGAGGAGTTGCAAGAAAGAGCTAAAAATCCCTCCTCTAATTCCACAGTATTTACAAATATAAGATGCTAGCTCCAGCTGGCCTTGCGCCTCAATCAGAATAGAAATGATTTTTTTTTTTTTTCCATTCTGGAGATTATTTACACTGCATAACCTATGGAAAATAAACTAGGATTTTATCCCTTGATAACTACACCTCTCATAACAGACTAAATTTAAGATTTTCTAGGGAAAAATAAGATAATTAGCTGTAAAAGTATTTCTTTAAAACTTCCTTTTGCAGGTTCAGTTGCTAGGAAAATTATGAATGAATCACCTTTGGTAACACAATTTCTGCCAAGCATACAGTAACAACAAAATATAATCATAGGAAGCATGTAATTCACTTAAAGCAGGGAGAACAAAAAAGTAGGTCAACTTTGAGAACTTTTTTTTTTTTTTGAGTCCATGTTGGGGTTTATTAGATAGTGTTATTTCTGATTAAATCCTGTGTATTTATAACATTCATGACCTTACATATGATTTCAGAGGGTCACTAATACATGTGTAAACAAATATGTAATGAGGAGAATTTTTTTTATATTGTTTACATTAGGAATAAAAAGTGGGGTTTTCTCCTTCAGAATTATTTGCAGCAAAGGATAAAAAGGACTATGATTATGTCAAAATTAATAGACATGGTGAGCAGAGTTCAGTAAATGACAGAGAAAAGGAGGACTGATGCTAAAACCAAGAGTTCTGTGATCTAAATTTCTCCATCAATCAGATTTTCCCATGAAAGTCATTCTCTAAGAAACAATAAGAGCAGGTTCTTTTGATATACAAGTTTTCAGGCTTACAAAGGAAAAATAGCTCTGTAAGTGCTATTTTTGAGGGCATTAATTCATATAATAACTTAGTAGTAATATAATATAGTAACTTGAAGGTTAGAGACGGAGTAGATGTGAAGATCCAGCATCTTTCCAATCCTGACAAATGATACCTCTGTAGTACAAGTGGGAAGCATGATTGCTGTATGTGAGCAAGACCTAAGCAAACTTTCATTCTCTTAAGCTGGGTACCAGTGCCAAAGAAGATTGTCCAGTACAGACTTCAGTGTAGGAGACAGCCGTGGAAGACACACAAGGCTGTACTGGCACCTAAATCTTTGCAACCCGACAGCTCCTGATGCTTCAAACAGCTTTTTCAGTCATCCTCATCATCTACATGAGCTGACCTAAAGGCAGCAGACAGCAGCATAGACATACCCAAAACCAAATGCCTAAGGGCTTCAGTGGAGGTATACTTGGAACTATTATGCACGTAATCAATTACTGGATATCTGTCCTTATCTTTGAGACAGTGTCACATTGAAACATGGGACCTAAAGGTAAATGTAAGGTAATGGAGTGGCAGTTTGATGTAATCATCACAGAAAAAGGTCTTGAAGCACACTTCCAAAAAGACCTTCAGAGGGAGATGCCTCTAAGCAACTGAATATTTTACTGAAGAGATGTTTATAGACATTCATCTGTTTCCTGGAGAGAAAAAAAGAAGCTTTATAAATGTTTCAAGTTTTAAAAGTATTAGTTTATTATCTCTTAGTCTCTGAACTATTGCTGAAATGTATTTTTAATTTTTTTGATCAACTGATGGCTTCCATAGCTTTCTTAAGCACTTAATTACAAGTCAGGAAAGAAAGTTCATTTCATTTGATTCCTATACAGTTGGTGAATGATTTAAGGTGTCCACGAAAACACTTAAAAGCCACAAAAACTTCTTACCCTTCCTTTCAAAGTTCTGGCATTTAAGCAGCTCAAACCAGTATTTTATCAGCTGTCGAAGGTGATGAAACAGGGCTTCACTGATGTGGGGGGAAATACGATCTTGTGGTTAAGACTTTGAACTGGGAGCTATAAGACAGTTCTTAGCCCAAATTTCCCACAGACTTTGTATGCAACCTCTGCAAGTCATTTCACTCCTTCATGTTTCTATCCATCTGTAAAAATGGGAAATTTCATTCTCCCTCTCAGGAATTCTTATGAACTAGCATGTCTCATGCTGGGCTACCTTTGTAATACTATCAATGGGAGCATCTTGGGCATTAATATTGGTCATTTATCATGTGAAATTGTACCTGCCACACACTCAAACAATTACCAGTCATGACTTGGGAGTTACGTGGCTCAGAAGCCCTCCCAGAGAAGCATTATGTTTTAGAGAGTATCAGAATCAATATCAATAGGAGAGATTCCATTGCAATAGGCCAAAGAATGGTCCTTATCCTGTTGGAAGCATTAATATAGGTTCAAGTCCCAGTTTTGTTTACATCACTAAGTAAAAAAGCGCCAGGGAGAAAACATAAACACTGGGCAGCCATAGATCTCTGTTTGAAGTAAAAGCAGTTTCTTTGGCCTGAATGCAGATCAGGTAACATGACTGTATGTCAAGTACTTGAATTCTTCCAAGATCCATACATTTAATTATCAATGTTAATAACATTGTAACATGAATGCAAACACCCAACATGACAATAGGCTGGGCATGAGGTCACTGTGCAAAATACAAGAGTCATACTTGTGACTGGAAGTCTGACCATCAAGGGCAAGAACAAAGAGCTGTTAATCTGATATGCAAAATATAGTGCTTTGCTCCTCCATTTGAATTGAGAGCTACTGTATCCCATATAACTGGAACAGTCTGGGGTTATTGTTATCTTTGCCTCCAACCAGCTTTGTGTTGCCTGGCTCTTTCTATTTCAAAGTGGGACCTTTTGCATTTGAACTTCTATTCATGGACCTGCTCCAAGAGGGAATTTGGCTATTTTTCTCTTTCATAGGTACTTACATTGAGGCCTACTCCATCAGTGAATTTCCCAGGAACACATACAGTTTGGCACATGCTGTTTTTCTTTTGGGAGTCCTGTCGGTCACAGCTGAACACAGTGACAGCTGATGTTTGAAACAAATTTCTGTGCATTTTGCTATGTAAAACCCAAAAGTGCAAACCAGAGTGAAAGGAGGTCATCTTATGATTCATTCACTTATATTACTCTCAAACACTCCCAGTGAATAAAATTCCACAACTTAGCATCACTGATACTGCTTTAGTAGAAAGCTTTTATTTTCAGAATACTGGGGAGGGGTTTCCACCACAAATTAGAAGCTGATTACTTTGTGCTCCACTGGTGGAGCTTATAATCTTTCTGTAACAATATTTTACATGTGAAGAAATCGTGTCCATTCAACCTTCCTCTAAATCCAACTCTTTCAGTATTACATACCTGTAAAGTCATATTTTCTATATGTTTTTGCCATTCTCCTCCATTGCTTATTAAATGTGCTCAGGTCTGGACACAGTACACCTTCAGCAGCAGGACATACCTCTCCTGGACTGGATAATACTCCTATTAATTCACCATCAGACATTTCCTTTCTTCCCTCTCACTTCCACAGTATCACTTAGCTTAGCTTACTACTGGTTTAGTAGCCACACTAAAACCCCATTGCCCTCTGCAGTATTTCAGTGGCTTATAATCAATTTTATAGTTGTGGATTTGATTTCACTTCTGTAAGTGCAATATTTTATAGTTGCCTTTACTGAATGGCATCATGTTAATTTACAGTCTTCTGTGTATCTGTAATAGTGTCCTTTGAGATAAGGCAGGTTCAGACAATAGCAAACTCCGAGATTCCACCAGTAAGGTTGCTAACTGAGGTACTGAACAAGAATGGACCAAATAGACCCCTGTGTGACCCTACTCTGACATGAGATATCTGATGATCACTCCAGGTTTACCTTTTCCAGCAGTCTGTTTTCACTCCATTGCATGATTTGCTTAAGCTTTGATGATAGAAGTCTTACTGCAGTCAAACATATCACATCTGCTGTATCCATCTTCTGCAAGTTGGTTATTCAGACAAAGGAGGAAATTGGAGCAATTTTATAAGGGTCATTCCTGAAAACTTAATATTAACTTTCAAACTTGAAGTTTAAACACCTGATGAAAAACAAAAGCTTGATAAATAAAGTTCTTCCAGATGTCAAAGTAAAGATAATTCCCCAGGCCCTCCCTTTTTGCCTTGAACATGATTTCAGTTAGTCCTCTCCTATCTTCTAGTAGCTGTATCTCCACAATACAGCTGTCTTTCCATTTCTCCAAGAAAATTGATCATGGTTTATAGATTGTTTTGACCAGATCCAGAATTTCAACAGGAAGCACAGCTTGGCCATGCTGATTTGAGGCAGTCACTGAAAGAAAAATAAGTATGCTTAAGCTACTATCTGGACAAAAACTGCTGGTATGCTGGACAGGTCTAAGTGTTGAGAACCTCCCATTCCTGATCTCAAAAGTTTTCTTTTTAAAATAATTATTGATTTCTTAGTATTGCAGAACTCCCCTGCATAATTTAGCTTCATAAGATAATTGGAGAGAAGAAAAACATACAAGCCAAACAGTTATGTGGAGTCAATTTACCTTGGATTTTTTTTCTGTTTCTGCCTCTTTCTTTTCAGAAAGCATTAAAAAGCATTAAAAAGATCTTACAATAGCTAACCATGAATGAATTTTGAAGATATTTTCTTCAGAATTTTGAAATCCAAATAATTCTAGGATATCTGAATTGAATACGTTTCAATGCTACATAGCATCAGCTTGGAAGATTTTAATGACTACCCTCAGTTATATTTTTCCTGAAATCTCTCTTCTTTAGCAGTGATTTACTTTCTTAGAAGTGTTGTTCATTTACATATTTATATTGTAATTGCACATGTTCTCAGGCAGTTAAGAATTTTCAACCTTTGCACTACCCACGGCATGTGTTCACACCACATCCTCACACATACTTCAGATACAGGTGCTGTGTCATCTCAGTCCTGGCTCTGCTACAGAACTCCAGAGTTCTCAGAAAGACTTGCCCTTCGGTGCAACCTATGATTACCTTTTTTCTCCATTTTTAAATGTTTATTTAAACATCTCCATGCATTACTCTCAGTGACCTGGAAAGAGGTCCTCACAGTCCTCATTCTAGGACTGACAGATCAATCTTAGAAGCTCAGCAGCAACCCCCAGATTCCTGTGGGATGCCATAACGCTTGCTGAATATCAGCTCAAAGCCTGTTGGCTCTGCTCTGAACAGAGAAGAGTTTCACAACTATCTAGAGTGGAGACTCTCAAGGGTTGCCAGAGTTCTGATGAATTGCATCACTCTGGGCAGATTCCACCATAGACATGTCATAAATCATCGTCATGTTTAGCAGCCTTTACAGATAGCGTTGCTTTGCTACTAACGTGGTCCTGACTTGATTCTGTGAAGACAAAATCACCCCCGTCTTATCATCCTGGTCATGAAAGAATGGCCCTAGGTATGGGAGGCTACATAAGATTACATTCCCTGGATAAAAAAGAATTGATTGGGAGATGGGAAGCTATAGGACTTCATGGATGCTTTATCCAAAAATGTGACAGTGGCAGGGACAGTCCTAAGTGTGGATTTCATCTGCTCTCCCAAACAATGTTACAATCTGAAGAGATATGGTCATGAATGGCAATGCTGTGAACTCCACCCAGGTTCTGCCCTGCAGTCCTAGTCCTGATCATTACCTGGTTTGTTCCTCTTGGTCTTCCACACGGGATACAATTTAATTCAACCTAGAGAACATTTGAGAACACTGAATTTAATGTGTGTGGCTGGTGCAACAAGGTAATGCTGCCAAGTGAGCGTGGAACAGACAGTGGCTTGGTTGAGCTTCTTTAGATCCATCATAAAGTCCAAAGTCTGGACACTCAGCCAGGAGAGAAGAAACAGAAGGCTTTCTAGAGCATTTTCTCATAGACCCCTTTATGCTCTTCATAAGGATCTCTCCCATAGCATGGGAACATCAACACCCCAACCCTGACAGACAGCCAGTATTCACAGTGAAACAGGAAGGTTGAGTGGACTAGAATAGGTATTCTTCATCAGAGCAGAGATCAGATAGAGATGTTATTCTGAGATTTGTTACTGGCAGACATAAAAAACAGAAAACCCAACAAACAAAAAAACAAACAAAAACCAACCAACCAACCAACCAACCAAAAACCCAAGGTTATTTTTCCAGAAGGACCAGAAAGGAGCTCATCATAGTAGGAGGATGAGTGTCTAAGTACTCTGTCCAACTTTTCACAGCCTGAAAAGATTCCTGAAGAGAAAAAAACTCTGATACATTTCTGCCCTCCCCTGAGCTCCAGGGGCTATTTAAATATGGGTGGTTTTTTTTTTCTGTCTACTGCCCCTGAAACAAAAAAAAAAAAAAAAAAAGAAAAAAAATCAAGTACTGTAAGGTAGTTGATAGAACCTGAACCAACTGATCTTATGTTTTAGAAGGCAGTTACTCATGCCAAAGAGTCATGGTCCATCTCAGAGGAGCACTGGCAGGTCTCTGCTAAAAGAGAGCTAGTCCAAACAAAAGTAATCTGCCTTCTTTTCTGAATGTCCAAATAATTTCAAGGACGAGAATAAAATAACTGTCCCTTTCCTATACTGGAAAATTACAGAAGTGGGACTACTTTCCTGAATTTGAATTTTAAGCATAAATACCTCTCTTGCAAATCTAGGATGAATCACCATTGTACTTTTTGCTTGAGAGTAAAGTGTCTATGCAGATAAATTAGTTCTATGGATCTAAGTTTTGCAAAGTACCACCAGGTGCTTAAAGAAATTACTGCACAAAGAGACCTTAAATTTGATGTGAAGACAAAAATTAAAAAATAAAATTTACTGAACACCGTAGCCATGGACAACAAATTAAAGACTCCAGTTCATATTAGCATATAAAAAGATCTGATGAAGCTGAGCTAGTCTGTCATCAGATGGAAGAGAGGCAGAAGGTAGCACAGATGGTGAAAACAGAGGAAATTATTCATGGTTCCTCGTCACACCTTGAAAGAAGCTACTGAAAAGATGATGTTGAAAATTAAGACCAGAAGGCATCCTGGAACGACAAAACCTCTAAACCCTCCTCTATATTCCAAAGGTGTAAATATGTCCTGAGGTTAAGCAGGCTTGTGGTTTGATGATTTGTCTGTTACAGAAATTTAAAAAGATCAAGATTTCTTTTTATCTTTCAGAGTAAAAATACCTGAACACCAAAGGTTGACTCTTAAGTTTTTAAACAAATAGAATCTGTAGAACCTTTCAGATTCTTCAGATTACTTGAAAGCAAGCGCTAAAATGTCCTGCACATAACACTGTTTGCAGTGCCACTCAGACCTGCATCATCAAGCATAACTTAGAGAACCATGAGGAAAATTAACCCTTCCCAAGTGCAACCATAAAGTTCTTCTAGAATCTTAACAGACTACTTAGAATGCAGATGAGCTGACAACTGTCCTTATCCTAAGAGCAATCATTGCCTGATTATTTACCAGGAACAGATGCAAGGAAACTAAGAAGATTTCCCTCCACCACTAAATAAAGTCTGAAGGTTTTTTCCATTGGCAGATACAAATTAGTGCACTTTTTTTGAGATGTGTCCACAATACCATCCACAATAAAGATATCAGATAAAATGTATTTTAAAACCAGCTTTGTGGACTCTGGATATGTATATCCTGTGAATTTTCCAGGACATGAGGAAGAGGATGGAGAGAAGTGAGAAAGAGTTTATTGTAAAACTTAGATCCTACCTAGACTGTAAAGCCTTCCTAGGGTAAAAAAACCCCACCAATTAAATATCTTCATCCAAAAAACACCACTACCACTGCAGTACAACAGCATTTTCTGCCATTGCTGAAGTGGAAGAATTTGCAGTGTATAGCAGTTCTGAGGTTATCATGAAAAAGTTGGGGAAGGTAAGTCACACTGTCAGCAACCAAAGCCCCAGCTACCAGTCAGGTGTTGAGGCAGAGCTGAAACAGTTCCAAGTACACAATGATCTTGTGCACTGAACACAGGGAGTGGGGGCAAGACAAGACAGGAGCATGTCCAACAATAAGGAAAAGCAAATACATACCCAGTGCCAAATGACTGGCATGCCCAAGACATTCAAAGCTAGAATCTTAAGGTTTTGCCAAAAGGAGAGGACCATAAACAGACTGCAAGGTTTATAGTCATATAGGGAATGTAAAGAGGATGGGGAAAAAAAAAAAAAGCTGGGTAATGAGAAAAAGTTAATAGGAATCTTCAGTTTAGATTTCAGGACCTCTTACTGTTCAAATCAACATAAAATAAAGGTGGTCTCTCAATAAAAGTCCATTTTGACTGGCAGATGAAAGCTTGGGATTCTCCTAAAAAACACATGTAATTCTGTATTCTACTACTGCTGAGGTGGGAAAGGATTTTTGGTGTCCAAAATGAACCTAGGAAAATTTTGCTGCCTCTCAGAAGTACTATAACAAATGAGGGAGATTTGATGGTACCACAATATGTAAACATATTCAAGAATATGGATTGCTTTTAGCCAAGCACAAACCATCACATTATTTCAGAAGAAATACTCAAAACCAAAAAAGTTAAATCTCTGATGATTGCTTCCCTGTGGTTTAATTAGTGAGGCAAGGCAGTAAGGCATCACAAAATTTCCATTTTAGTTTAACTGTTCCCCACAGTCAATATTTTATGCTTTTGTTTTTATTTCTAGGTTCCAGGGACATATAGAAACTATTCAAACTTTTCCTTTTGTTTTCTACCATGAGAAATCCTGGGCACAAAGAAAAATCTTATAATGGACCACTAGCATTCCTTTCTTCCCCTTCTCTTTCATAAACAATAAACTTAGTGTACTCCAGTAATGATATACAGACACTCTGGTTTACTCACAAACATAATACTGCAATCCAGGTTATTTCTGTAAGAAGCAACGAGGATATGAAATGTCAGTACTCAGACCTGAAACATGAAAGAACCCTGAATACTGTGCTATGTAATGGCAGCTCTAAGAATTCACACAACAAAAAGTATGGTCTGTTGCTGGAATCTCATCTTTAAAAGAAATATACACCAACTCTCTGTGAGAGACTGAAATGATTAACAGCTTAAGCACTGTAAAAATCATGGGAGGACTTCTGCCCACTATAGCAAACTGCAAAGAAGCAGCTGTTCATCTGCAACCAGCGCAGCCCACCCCACCCCAACAGGCCTACTGCCTGGAGTTTGGAAAGTGACGGGCACTTGAGATAAGATAAAGGCGTGCTATTGTCCAGTCATCCCAGGTCTGGGGAGAAGAATGTATCCACAAGTGATCCTGGAGAGAGACTAGAATGCTGATAGCTCAAACATTCGGGGGCAAGCTGGCAATGTGCAAGGTACCCGCCCAGGTGCAGCAGGCGGGACTCTACATGCTACAGGTGGTGTTGACAAAGATAAGGAAAGAGGCAAACCCTGAGGCTCGGGAACCGTCTTTTTGTCCTTAATAAAGTGAACTCAGCTGTGGTAACTCCTTTTCCGGAGAAGTACTGGGACATTCACACTCAGCCTGAAGGTTTTCATCTCTGCTGATGGGCCATAGACTCAACTAGGCTGACACAATAGACAGCTCTAACGTCTTAGAAGGTGTCAAAGGCTTCCAAAGTGTCCCATGAACCACAACATTAATCCACAATCGTCATCGAGTGTGAAACTCCCCACCCCAGGAGAGGTACCTGGGCGTTCCCACCTGAACCTGAGTTAATAAAAACTCAACAGATGTTGTGTTTTAGGGGGTTCTGTGTGACTTCTCCCACCACCTGATGGTCTTCAACCACCACTTTGACCAACAGACATTATAACTGCAACAACCAAGTGTTGTAAGGACGCCTTTTGGTGGTGAGAACTTTCTACACTTGCAAAAACATTGCTAAAAACTCTGTAGCTCTGAGTCTTACTTCACGGAAGACAGGGCATAAATTTCTAAACCAAAATTTAACCAGAATATTAAGCATATCACATCAGACCCACACATGAAAATAAAAACGTTAGGTTCAAAGCTTGGAACCATGGTGTGATATTATTTATCCTGTGACATTTTTTGAGCACCCATTTCCCCTTTTTTTTCTTCTGTTTTTTGAAATTCAGAAACTGGTGAGAATATGCCGATCTTATGAAACCATTCTGTATTCCCATGGAGAAAGATTCTAAGTAAAATTTTTTCCCACCCTGCCCTTAATTTGATGAAATGGGCCTTAAGAAAGATAACTGAAATCTAGACAATACGAAGCACAAGGCTGCCAGAAAATAGCATGCAAGTGTAGTACAGTCTTTCCAGTCTTCTCTGCTTAACTGGAATTGGAATTTTGCAGTAAGTTCTCCTCACTCCAGCTCCTATACAGCACAGAGAAGACCAAAATCCTAAATGCAGTCTTTATCTCACACCAATTACTACAATATTTTTCTCTCGTGTCTCTGAAATTCACTATCTGGTATGAACACTTCTTTTTTACCACCACTATAGTTTTCATTTATGAGACCTCAAATATTCAAGTATTATTTTTCTTTGGCAATTTCTTACTAATGTGTTTAGAAACTTAAATAAATCTGTAACGGATGATAAAGCTGATCAAAATGATCAAGGCCACAGGGTACAACATGCTGAACTGTGGCTCCTCTGCTTGTGTTATCTTGTGGCCGTACAAAGAACTTCCCATATTCTTATAGCAAGGTCCAGAAAGCTTCCCATGAGACCTGCACATGTGAAAAAGAGGCTCTGTGGATTCTGTTGACAGAAGTGAACAGTTGAGCCTCAGACCACAAGAGAAACCACCTATTTTCACCATTCTGTATAAACCCATGCTAAGTGTGTCTCAGGAAAATTTCCCAGAGATTATACAAATTTTAAAAAGGGAAGAAACCAAAAAATTTAACAGTACTTGAAAAGAAAACTTAATATTAAGTTAGGGACTGAAAACGTACCAACATCCCGTACCTATTCTGCTGTGTGGGCAAAGTCACACAGGGTGATCAGACACGCCAGAGTGACCAGGACAGGCACGAACTGGAAACTTTTTTCCAGATCCCCAAGAATTTTACCAGACCATCATTTTGTTGCAAGTTTTTCAAGTGAAATGTAATAATTTCCCTCTCTCACTTCCTCAGAAACTGCAGCCCTGGAAGAGGCTGGCAAATAGCCACAAGAGTCTCATATAAAACCTGGAATGTTACTTGCATCCAATTTTTCCTTCCAAAAGCGATTTATTTTCACCCTACCATGTAAACTTATCCAGGCATCATAACATGAGGACAAGCCAAACTGTGCTCTTAAGATTCAGTTAGACAAAGTAGTCATGGTTTCAAGTTCCTGTATGTTCAGCCATCCAAAATTAGAGTGGATACATAAACTATCATTATAAGAGTTCTGGAAAGTGGCGAATACCAGAAATGTTTGCAGTTGTCTTATTGTTTTATAATTTTCATTCATTTTGATTTTCCATGGAACTCTTGGGTTCCCTGATTCCCACAAGTCACAGAGCTAACATTTAATATTTCAACACTGGAAATTGTTTATGGTTTCTTAACTTGAAAAATTGTGCAACTATGCAAGCAAGTATCCATAGAAACTGCGGTAGAGGAAAAAAACAAGTTTCAGCTAGGAAACTGCAGGGTATTTTTAATTCTTGCAAATGTTATTCTGTTATATTCTGCATGTGAAAAAACTATTAAACACTTACAGTAACTAGCATATATTTCTGTTCATACTAAAGGACACCTACTACTGTGTTGTATTAAGTATTCAATTTCTTTCTTTGTTTTCTCTCTCCCTTTATCATACTACCACAGTTTCTTCTGTTAGCTTATGAACACCTGTATAAAAAAATGAAAAGAAAAATTCACTCTGTCTAGTTATTTTTATGCAAGTAGATTCTGAGAGTCAGTTATATTTACTGTCCTGTTAAAAGCCAGCTTTTATGGCATGCTGTTCTTAAACTGGCTATGAAGCATTCGTATTTCCCAATTCTAGGAACTTTGCTAGGAAGGCATTAAATAGCAAGTCCATGAACACATTTGATGATACGAAGTACAGCCTGCATTACTATACCATCCAGTTAGAGCAGTCCATGAAACTGGATTGACTGAACCAGCCTGGAATTGAAAAGACTTTAGGTACCCACATCCTATGTGTGACATGACCAACATACCTAACGGGAGAACTGCATTAAGTCCTGTGCCATCTTACACACACACTTTGCTTATAACTACTGCTTCCTAGTGGTCGTAAGCAATCACACTGGTATTAGTGAACATAAGACAGAAACACTGAAAAGTTTTCCACTCAACCACCTCTTTTATCCCAATGGTGGTATTTTTAAGACTCAAGGGACAAAACTTTCAGGACGAAAAATACCTCAAAACCACATGAAAATTTGTCATTCATCTATTTGGAGGACTTAAGACAAAATTATTCAAAATAATTGGTATCCTTTGTCAATACTGTATGTCTAAATGAAGAAGGCTACACTTGTCTTCTCTAACAAAACAATGATTTATAAGTATCTTTCTGTCAAAAGCTTTTACATCCCAAAAATGTCTGAAAGCAGAGTAATGTACTCTATTTTTAAGATGAAGAACCCAACCCAAAAAACTGTTCCCAAAGATCTGGCAAAGTATCATGAAGCTACACAGGCTTTGGGGGCTTCTTATTTTGTTTTGGGAGGCTTTTTGGCTGAACTATTAATCTAATAGTGCACACAAGTTTCCAGTACTTTTTTAACAGTCTGATGAGTAAATTTTAATTCAACTACATAACACACCAACCAAATCCAGAAATGGACAGATCACATCTCCAGTCCTGTAAGTATAAGACATCCATGGAATGGAAAAACAGGGAGCCCAGATAAAGGCAGCTTTTCTGTTGACTCTGGCATAGAAATGCATCCTCTTGATTTGGAAAACAAAGGCCAAGACCACAAGGTCCCTTGGGAAGCATCTTGCTGGAGATGGACTGGGACATAAGCAAAGTTGTGCAGAGATACCAGCACATGTGACTACCACAAACAGCAGGAATACTGCTCTGGACTAGTGAGAGGTGGCCACTTCTCTGCAGCTCACAGCACTTCATTTAGAAATGTCTGCTTTGGCAATTTCATTTATCAAATGTATTTTTATACTTGATGCTTATTTAGCATTACATAATATAGTTTTAATGCATTTAAAAAAATGGAATCTGCGAAGTACCTTAACCGTAACAACATGGATTTCACATTTTTATCAAGTGAAGAAACAAAATACTGCAAATAAAAACAAATTTGGACACAAGCCCAACATGCCAATTTATTTTTTATTTTCTTTCTACTAGCAGACTCTAGCTTGAACAATTCTTCCTCAAAACCATGCAGATTTCACTGGACATTACAAGTACTTGCTATACCATCATTCAGATACATTACTTAGATGATAAAAAAAATCTTCAAACACTGTACTTCAGAAATAAAGAATCTGGAGTACAGCTTTGACAAGATTCCAAAAAGTATGCACTAGTTTTAAAATGGCAAACACTGCTTATTTTTCTTTCCATAACCAAATTATAAACACTGTACCAAGGAAAAACCATGCACAGCCACAAATCCTTCATAAATTCAAACATCATATTCATACTTTATCCTAACAATATTTTAATGTGGTGGTTACATCTACTGAGACCATCTATTTAGTGACTGCAAAATTGCGTGTCTATAATAAATAATGGATCCACTAAGTCAGTGATAAGGTATTACCTTATAAATAACTGCCAATTCCAGTGACACATCAAGACAACGTTCCTTACAAACCTTATCACCACTCTACCCAAAGTTCACAAATTCAACACTAACTACTGAACATACAGAGAGCAAAAGCATACATATAGCCAAACAAGTACCTTAAAACTCAAATTTCAACATATGTAATTTATGTTCCACACATAAATTCACAAATTAATGCAAAGTTTGGTAAGGGTGTCACAGGTCGTGATATTCAATGTTCTGGCATCTTGTACATCAAACGGCAAGGATGGACAGTATTAACTTTACTTGCAAGTATGGAGAATTAATGGAATGTTTAGAAGGGATAAGTAATACATATCTCAACAGAAATGCAAAATCACATTGTACTTTTCATAATTAAACCATACTTCTGTAAAATCTGCCCCTGACCAAATCTTTGCACAGTGTTTTAACAAAGAACTGATTTTCCATGCTGACAACTACCACTTTTATATGTAGGAAAGGTCTGAAGTAGTTTGCTTCTTGTAAAAATTACTCCTCCTTTCAGAGAAAATGACTGAAAATAATCTAGGCCTTCTTTGAAAATATTGAAAGCTTGAACTACAGAACTTAATGTAACCACAGACTGACAAAGACTCCCAAGCTACAATTCACGGGCATACTCTTTTTAACCTGGCTGCTTTTCACAGGATACTCTCTCTCTCTTCTCCAAAACCAGCCCCCTCTGAGGCTGCAACGGTGTGGAGCTCTGATGAATCCTTTGAAAGCCTGGTGTAACTCGAACGCTGGCCTCGCTTGTGAGCAACCGTCTTCAGGTTCTCATTCTGAACTGCAGTTGAATTGGAACCTGAGCCAGGGTGCAGGATAATTTGAGATGGATCTCTGATACCTTGTATTTCTTCAAAATTTTGATTAGCTCGATTGCTTGGAGCACTGTTGTTATTTAAGGTGACTGTACTAGGGGTTCTGTTTAAATTATAGACCTTCTGGCAGGCTGGCCAGCTCTCTTCAGGGCTACTTGCTATCAGGCTGCTTTCAGAAGGGCTTTTCTTATCTTCTGAGCAAATAGACATGCGAACCACAGCTGGATCTTGAAGGCCACTAAGGCTGTGTGGAATTCCTCTTTTTGCACTGTGACTGTCATCTTCAAGCTCAATGAGATTTGCCTTTTCAAGCTGTGAATCATCCGCTCCTTCATTGTGGAGGGAATGATTTGGAGAACTTTCGTTGGATCTTACACCAGAGTCAGACGAATCTTTCTTATCCAAAAGGGCATCTGTCAAATACTCCTTTGCTTTGATGAAGGTTCTAATAGGTTCAGAACCATGTTCTGGAGATTTGGGCTGCTTCTCTATCTTGATATCTGTTTTCTTATCTTTACCTTCCTTAAGAAGTGGAGTATTATCTGATTCTTCAGTTCCCGACTCATCTTCATCACTGGGAAGTTTCTGATACCGGAGAGTAACTCCCTTAAGCTTTAAATCTGCAGCCTGGAAAATACTTGTTCTTTCTGAAGACTTCTTTCCTGGGAGAAGCTTGGAACCAGACTGATCAGATTTTTCATCTTCTTCAGTAATAGGATCCAAAGGAGAGGCATCATTAGTAGAAACACCTGAAGTACTGTAATCAACATCATTCCTCTTCAGCAAAAAGGACTTTCTTCCATCATCCTGTTTCTGTTCACCATCTTTTCCTTTTTCCTGTTCTGCACTGGAGTGCAGGGAGCCGCCCGAGGTGCTCTGGCCCATATAGAAAGCACTTGAGCTATGAGGGGAGGACCTCCCACTTACTGTGGTAGAATTGGCACCTCCTTCTAACTGGGACATTTGAGCAATATACTCTCTGTATGCATCTCTGTACTCTGCCTGAACCTTGTCAGTAAGCTTTGATATTTCAATACTAGAATCTTGAGAGTTAAGACTTGAAAGACTTGGAGTTCTACGTGTTTGTGACTGGAAAAAAAAAGAAGAGAGAGAGGTAACAGTTAAATGAAGCATTTATTTTTACTTTTATCGGTCTTCTAAAATGAAATAACTCAGAGCATTAAATATGTACTTAAATTATTATTTTCGTTGCTGCAAATAAGATTATGCAAGTGAAATTGTAAATGCTGTAATTAAAATATGTTTACTATAATCGTTTCTATGCAATCACACACACACTAAACTTATAAAGTATTCTTATTGTTGGTCCCCATAATGGAAAATTTCCACAAAACAAGCATTTTATCCAGTCCACTTGAGGCTAATTCTTTCGAGTAAATAACTACAAAAACTGAATTTGTATGTCAAGATGGGCTTTTCTAATACATTTCATACATATAAAAAATTAGCATTTTATATCAGAAAGACAACAAGAATTCATCTAAATGTTGAACATCTGTCAAAAACATTTTTAAAAGACCTCCACCCTACACACTTCAATATATCCTGGCAAAATTCCATTGCATATATCTGATTTCAGAAAAATCAGTTTTCTGACAAACATAATTCTCTTTGCCCCCACGTCTGCTTTTAGATTTTGGTTTTATTTCTCATTACCCTACTCTCATTTGATTGGTAATAAATTAAACCGATTTCCCAAGTGCAGTCTGTTTTGCCAGTGATGGTCACTGTTGAGTGATGTCTCCCTGCCCTTATCTCGTCCTACAAGCCTCCCATAATATTTCCTCTCCCCTGCCCAGCTGAGGAGGCCAGTCATAAAGAAGCTTTGGTGGGCACCTGACATCCTGCCAGGGTCAACTCACCACAACAAAGAAGAAGCACTACTAATGTAAGTATTGATTTAAAAAATTCTAACAGGTGAATTCTAATGCTTTCTTAAGGACAAACTACCTTTCTCATTCATTAATTCAACTTCAGATAACTATACGGGCATCAGAAGCACTGTTTATTCAAATAAAACTAATGTATGTAATGCCACTTTGGTCTAGAGAAAACAAACATTGATACCCCATGGCAATGGGCAGTAAGGGTAAGTAATATCCTACAAACACACACAAGCATGCATGCATGCACACACTCAGAAGTATCTGAGATAGAAATCTGTCTCTGGGACATATACCCCAAACCCACTTTCACAGACAATGTTGATTATTAAACGTATTACCTATAGTTAGGAATTTGGGGTGTCTTTTTATTTTGTTCCACCTTCAAGACTTTTTAATTTACTTTCAGACATGAAAAGGGTTCACCCCACTGAGTTTGGTGTTTTTTAAAAAATTCTAACCACTATTTAGCCCCCAACTGATTTGTCTTATTTCTTAAAGACAGACAAGTGAAAATCCAACACTTCAGGTGGTCTCATAAGATGCAGAAGAAAACTGACCACAACCTATGGCAGAAACCATAGTTAGAGAAGGACATCAGTTCTGGAATCTATGAATAGGTTATGCATTGTAAGGACAAGGTTCTGATGTCATGGAGTACTGTAGTTGTCTATTTTCAAAAACCTAACAAATATATTTGTTGAATGGGCTAACCTCTGGTTTACACATACCGAAAATATTTCATACACAAAGCCTGAGTACTACAAAAATACAGGAGCCTTGGAGCACACCACCCTAGGCTAGATGAGAAAAGCATGATAGCTTTACTTTATTTGTCATGAAGAGTGATTACTGGAACAGATGAAGTTTTCAGATGGCAAAGACTAAAGACTTCAACTCAGAGTATGGTTAGAGTTTACATCTCTGCAGAACTAGGCTTTACCAAGACTGAGAACTGAAAGCATCTGAACTGTCCCAGAGACTTATTTCTTGACCTCTCTGTATCCAAGACTGGAAAAAACCTCTTTTCCATACAGGTGAGCAAGCAGAATACATTTCTTTATTAAATACCTGCCAACTTAAGTTACTATGGCGTGGAGGAGCTTCATCAAGACCAATTGTGTTGAGTTCTTCAAAGCTGAAGTTCAGTGTGTAAGGAGCTTGACCAGCAAGACCTGTCAGCTCCGTGTGAGGCAGCTCGGTGTTATGGCCAGGACGGCGAGTAAGGTCACTGTGAGGAATCGCAGTTGTAACGTGCTCTGTTGCTCCACGAGGATCTTCCTGAGCAGCCTGATTTTCTGAATTTCTCATTTCAAGAATCTTAACACACAAAGAAAGACAGTTTAAATGTAATTACATAAATAGAAGAAGTTCTCAAAATTGATAAACAAGAATTCCATTAAAAATAGGAATGAGGAATTCACAGCTGTAGAAGTGTACCTGTGTATGCAGTTTTGACCATGGAAAAGTACAAAGAAAAATCATTTAATAATTCTTTTGTATTTACAGATCATTCTTGTTACTGCTCAGACCCTTGAAAGAACTCATATGCCACAAAAATACAAAAATTTTTGTAAAATTAATAAGTGATAAATTACAGATTTTAAAGAAAAACCAAAAACTTCCATGTAAACACTTCACTGTATCTAACAATAAATCTCATCATATAATTCTCAGTGTTTTCAAGACTGCCTTACAGTTGAGAGACATACTGTTATTTCAAGAAAGAAAACTGGCAATAGTCTAAAAATACTGAAGAGAAAGCTCAGTTCTGTGCACTGCGTAACCCTCACTGTAACAGCCTGGCTGCCCAATTGCTTGCACTTATTATTACACATACTTTGAATCCCCTGACTAACTTCAACAGTAGGACAGAGATTTCAAAAAGAGTTAAGTTCCGACCATTTCATTAAAATAGGCAAATCTGAAAAGGGAACTCATACAGGAAAAAAACCAGATCCCACAAAAAAAGGAAGCAAAACTTCAGAGTTCACAATCAATTAAGATGCAAATCCATAGGCAACCAGTTACTCATTAGTGCTTATGGCAAAAAGACAAAGTAACAAAATAGCAGATGCATGCATGCTTTAAGACAATACTTACAAACTTAAAGATGATGACAAGAAAGCAACCAGAAAGAAAAAAATATTCATATGGAAAAAGACTAATTTATGCTGACCTGAACACTGAACAGAAAGTCTTACCATGCTCCTGAACAGATGCCAGTCACCAAAATTCATATTCATTTCTTTTTTCAGTTCATCAATGTTGCACTGAGCCAAGACACGGCCATTTATATTAGCCTAAAACAATAAAACTAAATAATGTAAATTAAGGATACAGGACTTATGGCATGGCAGTAACAGACTAAAAAGATAGAGGTAAAGCTGGATGCAGACTACTAGTGAAATTTCCTGCAGTCACTCTAAACTCCAATTCTATATAATAACCATGTGTTTTTATAGAAGTATATTTAGTGATGATTGCTGTTGGACAAGAAACACCTATGTGTCATGGAAAAAAATGGAAATATTAAACCCATTAAAAATGTGTATATAAAAGGCAGTATGATTGTGTTCTACAAACAGATATAAGGAAACAATACATAAGTAGTGGAAAATTTCAGGGACAATAAGCCACATTGGCCTGCTTAAATTTCTACAACTCAAAACACAAATGGACTGCAGACACCCCAAGCATTTGAAGATAATCAGACAATGAAGTCCCAGGCAGCATCTGACCCCTGGCTTGAGGCATCTAAGATCAAGTACTACCTCCATTAAGTTCCCTCTCTGCATAAAACAGGCTTACATTCCTCCCATCATCAGAAATACACAGCGACAGAAGATTAGACTTCTTTCTAATGCTCATCATCAATCAGAGATAAACACAGAAGTGCTTAAACAACACCTATATTCTAAAAAGATGATTAACATTCAGCATGTTTATATAGTGCTTAACTTCCAAAAGCACCAAATTCAACCCAGAACCATTTTCATTACATAACAGTGAGAAGTATTTCTCTTTATACCATGTATCAGTGTATGGACAGAATGTAAAAGAGGAACCACGTTTTAGGAGAGCAGCCAGAAAATGGAAGACCTAAGCTGAAAGCTTTGCTTATACTGAGGGATCTCAACGGTTTTGCTCCCATATCCCAGCAGATGGTCTTAGTCAAACCAGGAAAAAGACCAGGCTGAGCCATTTTCATTCTTCCTTTTTACATGATATCCATTCTTAGAGATAACTGATGAGCACATTCTTTTTGCACTCTGGAGCAATGGAAGCAACTGAAATTTTTCGCAGATTCACTTAATGACCTGCAATTCAACATCCTACATCTTGCTTTAAGTAACTTCACTGAAGCTTCCTATGATAAACCTGTCTCTTAATCCTTGAATCAACATCCTTCCTGTATTATTCAAGATACAATAGGCTCCAGGACAAAGCGAGCTCAGCAAAAACACTGACTAATGACAACCTTCATATTTTTCCCTTCTCTCTTTGTAAAAAGAGCACACAGAATGCTGAAAAAAAAGTTAAAGAGCAAAAAATAATTCTGTGTTAATGTATCTTTCACAGAACAGAGGAGAGGCATAAAAACATACAACGACCTTCTTCCGAAGCAAATATATGTGGACTGTGATAAAGAAATTTGAACCATCTTCACCACTCATTTACAACAGGAGAGATGTGCCAATTTTTCACAGAGAAAAAAGCAATGGATATTGCTACCTAGATATAGAACACATTCGCAACCCTTTTTATTTATTTATTACACATGGCAATTTTGAAAACATTTTTCTTGCTCTTCTCAGAATAACCAGTCTCATCAGCACTTATATTTCTGACTGTTTGTCCTTTTCAACAGAGCACATTTTCTCTGAAAAATAAATGCTTGTATTAAAATGTCCCCCAAACTTGTCATGCACAGAACTCAGGATGTTACTTCAACATTTGATGAGTTTAAATAAACATTTTCAAAACAAATATTTCCCATTCCTTGTTTAGGAACTAAATATATTAATGAAATTCAGCTGATACCTTTTTTATAGTTGCAGAGTACTGAGGTAGCATGCTCTGGTCCAGACCATCTATCTGCTTTAGCTTCTCACAGACAGCTTCCACACTCATTGTGCTCAGAGACACATGTGATACTCCTGTTGCTGACCCTGTGCCTGCTCCTGCTCCCTGCAAGTGAGAAAATGTCCACCTAAGACTTGTCCAAGTACTCAGTACACCCAGAAATTCACAGTACACACTGAAACAAATCAAGCTGTGTTCAACTACATTTTAAAATTAAGAGATGAGAATAAGATTGCACAGGCATTTTTAATTACTATCAGAATATCTATATATTGGGGCACATTCATTATATGTATTTATAGGAGAAAAAAACCCAGCATCTTAGTCCTGCCTTTGTGACAAAAAACCACTCTTACATAATTTTAAGAAAAGAAACATAAAAATCAGAAATATTTAATACCAGTTAATCAATTTACAATGCAGTTTCACTCACAAGTTTTCCCCTAACTTTAGTAGTAAGTTTGGTTTTGGGATGTTTGGGTTTTTTCCTCAAATAATGCAGATACAACTTAGATTTTTCTGTCTTAAAAACTCCTGCTTTATTATCAGGCAAAGATGACCTAAAACTCAAAGATACTCAAAACAAAGATAACTCCTCAATTACTGGGATTAATTGGGTAATTTTAACAATATCTATTCATTTTCCAGAGGTTCCTTCAGCTCTATTTATGCAAAATCAGCCACGGGGCTGTGTACCACAGCACAGAAACAGGAGCACTGCAAATGCCCTACAAGATACTATGAGGAAGCTTCATGTATCTCAAACTTAGGCAAAATTGAGGTAGAAATTATTTATACTTCAGCTCTGTAACACAAGAGTTGTCCTGTTAATGTTGCCAGTTTCTGGGAATTTCAAAGAAAGGGTGGAAAGCTAAAACAAATGCATCTGCAGGTAGACCATATATTAAGCTGGGTCCTTAAAAAAAACAAAGTTCCCCCTGGATGGAAACCTGTGCACAGTTACATTAGTGATTCCATATTCCTAAAAGCAAAATCAGAATCAGTTCTATCAGTCAGAAAATATCTGTATGCTCTCCACCTGTGAGGGAGGTTGCACTCTCCCTTTTTTCTGAACATGAAGTTTTGGGTTCAGCATTGTAGACTGTGCACCAAACAGCTCATTTTGGGAGGATGCAAAGGAGCTTCTAAAGCATCAGAGGTCACCATCACATGCATAAACCCAGGGATGTAACAGTGCATATTGACTAACCAAAGTTCAGCTAATCAAGTTTTATTATGTTCCCCAAATCACCAATGAAGACTGGTTTTAGAGTTGCAGTATTATCCGCCGTTTTTAGTTAATTACTTTGAAGTTGTTTAATCTTTCAGAATTAATATAAACTACTAGATCCCAATATATTGCTTATGAAAACCAAGAGCTATCACAGAGAATGCTATTAACCTTATCTGAATTATCTAAACCAGGATATTTACAAAGAATTTAGTCAATTAGTAATTCCAAGGCAGCAATCCAAAACCCCATTGTCTAATACCTCAGAGTTATTTCTGACTCACTGTCACCAAAGATACCCTGATCTGGGGAGCTAGGCACACTCCCCACCCAAGCTACTCTGAGTTTCAAAGTTTAGATGATATTACATATAATTCCCTCAAAGTTCTCCGCCAGATGTCCTTGAAATGGACTTTAAATTGTGTAACTACCAGCTTCATTCGGGAACACTACTGGGGGTTGTGTGGAATTTGAACCTGGTAGGTCCCACACTTGCCTGGAAATAGCTGGCACACTAATCTTTGTTTCTCTAACCACTCATAACTTTTTTTAATGTTACGTCAACCGGATAATAAACAAACAAAAGACATATCCCATTTTCTGGGGAGGCAATCTACCCTAAATTATTGCATAAAAATTAAACATTTTAATTCTCCTCCAGTCTAGGCACTTAAACTAGTGCTTGCTATTCCTTTTGAGGACAAGACAGCTACTTTTCAGAACCTGCAATGTCTCCCTAATTAGGTGCCTACAATACCTAATTAGTTATCACACAGGCATCTAAAGGACAAATTTTAGCTCTTAATTTAGTCTGATTTTTAGCACATCTAAAATCTGTATCATGTAAAGGATATAAGCTATTCATTAAAAAGATGAAAATGACAGAATGAAGCTTCACCCATAATCTATTTATCATATACTTCTTTAATGAACATCTTTGATTTTCTTCTTTAAAAAATCACTCTGGGTTTTTTTTTCAGAATACCAGCTTTATCCATTATTTCCCCATAAACACACTATTTACTATTGGCATGAGTTAGCTAATACAGCAACAAGGACAAGATACTAAGTTAATTTAAGCCTTAATTATTTTTTGCTTATCAATTAAAATAAAAGAAACTGTTATAGCCAAAATTACATTGTGGCACTACTAAAATAAATGATCCCTAAGCAACACGTGTTAGCAATTGCCTTCGTTCTCAAAATCTATTAAACACATTATCTGTGATATTCCCAGAAATAAATAAAGAAAAGTTTTAAACACTTCTAATTTAACAGATTCTTCTTCAGATCAAAATATTTTTCTAACAATCAAGGACAAGCCATTCTTTCTGCATGCATTAAGACCTAGTTTAGAAACTTTGCTTTCAGTGTATAAAAAAGATATGTAAAAGCTGAAATATTTAGACTATTTTTGTTAAAGTGTGAACTGTTTGAAATAGATGCACATTAATCCAAATCATTCTTTACGAAAAGTGCTCTGTGAAGAATAAGTAATGTAATAGCTTTAGGGATATTGTCATCATGTAAGTGAATTAAAACTGTACTTAAACTGACACATTTTTCAGCCTTAGTGGTTTTGTTAGAGATGCTTACAGAACATTAGTCTGAAAAGTATTTGCCATGCAAAAGCTAAAAGCAGCTTGTCAAAACAAACCTCAAGGCTAGTAATGAGCATTAGTTTACAGACAGCCCAGCATGAAGCACCAGTATGATAGCTTCTGGAATGACTCTGAAACAAGTGAATGAGAATTCACAGAAAGTGGCTGTACCTGTCTGATTTTGTTTAACCCAGACTTACACAGCTTTGAGAAAAGGACAAAACAGAATTAAAAGAAACAACAGCTACAAGTGACATCACAAAGGTTGAACATACAGAGAACATGCATTGAAGTAAACAGAGGAAATCAGGGTCAGGACAGATACAGGACATTTTCATAATGTGATGAAACTTTTAAAATAGGTCTTCAAAATATACATTTAGGATATGCTATACGAATACTGTTTTCATGAGCCGACTACTTTGTTTCGCATTTGTAAAAAAACCACTTGCTATATTTTGTTTTGCATAAAGATTTTATATTATGTTTCTGACAGAAAATCCTCCTTTTAATGAAACATTCTCCTGCCATTTCAAGATCACATTATAGCACCAATGTACCTCAAATACTTTGCAATCTTCTATCTAACCAAATCTGCCAACTCCCCCCACCTGCCCCCCAAAAGCCCCAAAAACAAACCAGCACCACCCACAGAACAGAAAAGTTATTTCTTACAAGCACAAATATTCAAAGCACAAAAATGCTACACAAAAGCACTGGAAAATCCATACGAAAACTCCCATGCCATACATTTTCATTCATGCTCAAACTTTTGAAAAGCACTTCCAGTTTCTTAAGAAGCACTGTATGTTTAGCTATACTACGTGCTCTAGGCCACGTTAGTTCTCATTCAAAGCACACATACTACATCTTAAGGGATTATATATTCAGTGCAGTATGAAAAAATGTATTTAAACAAAGTAATTATTATTGGAACAAGCTACTGCCTAAGAAGTCAAAATTAACAACGCAAACTAAAGCACAAAACCAAGTTTATGACAGATAAGCACTGCTAATGCTAGTTTGATTTCTAACATAAAACGGGATTCTGTGAACCATTCCATGTTACCATTCCACGACTGGTAACACTGCAACCCACCTACAAACTCTTCAAAACGGCCCTCTAGAAGTTTTTGAAGTTATTCAGAAATAAGCATTTGTACAGTAAAACCAGTAGAAATGTCAAAGGCCAGCATCGTAAGACTTTATTAGTGATTCAAGCTGATAACCTAAAATTTGCAATGCACCTTCATGCTGATACAACTAAATAGATGGCATTTGGTCAACTTACCAGTTTGACATCTATGTTTTGATCCATTCAGCAAAGAACAGTAAACTACGGTCTGAGATAGACAAGTTTTATCATCAGCAACACAATCTAAGTATAGAAGGTGGCTGAAGTAAAATTCTTGATACAGGATGACTGTTCTCAGTAGATTCCTGATTTCTATGAAGCTAACATACACTTATAAGGATATTATGAGACTAATGATGATGGTCTGAAATTTCAGAACGTGGTCAATCCAACATCAGACTGACAACAGCAGAGCCTTAACTAGATCACATAACAGCCTCCACACAGCTCTGTCAACTCATGCAATAAGCAAAAATGATGATCTGTATGAAAAAAAATTATACTTCTGAGTATTCCTGTTTTTTCACCCTGTTATGACTCAAAACATTCAAAACAATGATTATTCTCTATTTTACACAGAAGTGGCAACATTTCTGGCTCCTTGCCAGTTTAGCATGAAAGACAATTTTGATTCTACATGCTCCTCTTGTTTTCAATCACCAAACCAATTACACATCTTGGTGTTCATTAACTACTTTGTGCAGTTTTTAAAGTTCATTTAATTACTTTGCACGCACCAAACTATTTAATAAGTTATATCATTTATACAGTAGCAGCAACCCATCAATTAAGAGCTACCTAAATAGCTGGATGAAATTATAGTACCCATCATCTACAGACAATTGCAGCACATAATACAAATATAATATTGTTTCCTTTCACAGAAAATTCAGTAAAGTTAACAAAAGAAGTGGGTTTAGAGTAGATAAAACCCTGATAAGACATCACATATCATATCCTGACTAAGAATCTTCTTGTCAACTTCCCAAGAGACTTTTAAAAAATTCAAAGTTTTAGATTTTTACCATAGGTTAAATGTTGCTAAGGCTCAGAAAAGTATATGATCTGATATACTGCACTACACAGATTCACAACAGAATATATTAAGTTAAAAAGCAGATCTAACAAAATTCTCCATTATCATTATCTCAAAGGGAATTTCTTTTTAATGTTTTAATTCCTGTATTTTCTTATTTAAAGGCAATAGGTTACTTAACTTACAGGCGTCTTTTAAATTGCTGTTTGAAGCTGCAGCCTAAATGTGCTTTAACATACACACTCAGAGCAGCAAGCAAAAGAGCAACCAGTTCCAAGTCTGCTGCTGGAATTCATTCACTACTTTGTCCCAAGATTAAATCCCATTTTTCCACTTGTGTCCTTTCTCACACCCACAGGGACACACACTGTTCAGCCACCACGCTAATACTTTTGTAAGTATTATGAGAAAGTCCTTAATTCTCCTTGCACTGACAAGTCTCAAAGGTCTGGGAAAATAATGGGATATTAAGATAAGGAATCAAACACAAGGACAGCATCAGCATCTCCAAAGGAAAAATTACTCCAAAGTCATCCCTTTACACAAGGTAGCAAACGACATGGGAGAGAGAATTTTAGTGTATCTTTTCCATTGCACTGCACATATGTGGTTTCTCAGTGAAAGATATGTACAGTTAAATAGTTTGGAATCTGTGTGGAGTTTGGATTTTTTTTCATTGCACAACAGTAAAAGGACTTTTTTGCAATGATTTACTACAAGAAAAAGTAAATGCAATCAAACTATAACTGTTGTCAATAATGACTGGCAGCAAACATTAAGAGAATCATGACAGTCACATTAACCTCTTTGTTTTGGTATAAATCATGATTACCATAATTAGAGTTAAAACACACACCATAAAGATGACATCTTTGTATGAATACTTAGGATAAAACAAAACAAATCATGGAAAAGGTAGTTGTTAACATTCTGATTTAAGCTCATGACCAGCATTTTTTAATTTTTCCATTTCTATCAAACTTGCCTTATACTGTGTTACCTGCAATAGCTTTATGTCACCAACTAAAGAAGTAGAGGTTCGGGCAAGAGAGTTGACTGAAGCAGAAAAACACAATTACCTCTAAAACTTAAGCACTGAATGACCAGCTGTCATGCTACACTCTGTTTAGCTACCACAACACTTTACTGAAAGCTCACCACAGCTACTGAGAAAGGCAAGGGGAAAACTACAGGGGAAAATAGAGTACATCTCAAAAGTGAAATATTAGCTCTTAAATTCATTCACGAACTACATTAGTTTTCAACTACTCTATTTGCCCACCAAAGCCACTGATGCAGTGTTAGTGAACTGCAGTTATGATTAATGCAGACTCATTACTGCTGAAAAAGCAATGAGATGCTAAAATTTCCACACCACATGACTACTCATTTACCATTGAGGGGTCTGTGGGTGAAGGAAGCCCCTCATCAGCATCCTCCTTGATAACATCCTAACAACAACAAAATATTACGGTTTGGGTAAAAAGATCAAGGGCTCAACAAAAATTATGAAGTAAACAGTGAATGAGAATGATCTCATAATAATACATAATTCAACAGAAACACATTTGTTTTCTTTAAGTGATTAAAGCTTTAACCACCTTTTAACAGCCTTGCTCACTGTATCAATACCCTAGAATTAAAGTGACTGACAAGTGAGGCTTTTACTTTTTTATCTTTCCTTAGTTCATAATTCCATTTGAACAGCTGTCAGTAAAATAAATACTGTTAGATAGGAAATTCATTATTCTATAGGAAGCAAGAAAAGTCTGCTTGTTTTGCCCTTCTAATGGGTAAAGTTGATTATATGTACTTGCAGAAACACTTAATATAAAATGTATTTTGTTTTACTTAAATATTGAAAATATTTCTTTTAACATTTTAATTTGACCTTCCAGTTTCTAGCATTGTTAACAACATTAAAGGATGTGATTTTATCTTCTCCAGGTACAAAGAATTTCTGACATATTTAAAAAAAAATGAACATGAATTTGCAAATAGCACTCATTTTCTTGTATCACTACATCTACTTTGGTACTATAGTACAGTTAGCATTTTCATTACTATATTTTTTGCCAGTATCACAGGTCATTCTCCTCTAACCTTTATACATGGATGCTAAGGAATCTGTAAGGAATTTCTAAAGTTAAAACAAAATACATTTACATTACATATTAATAACAATTTTTTAATTGCTTTGCTTAAAATATTTATAATATAAAGCTTATACTTGTCTAACAGAGAATCATCATTAACAACCTTCATTTTCATTACTCACTGTATTTATTTTCTAGGTTAGTATTTGAATTACCCTTCAAAATACTTACTAGGCCATTGTTCTGATCTCTGGACAAACTCGTTTTTAGTGGTGGACGTGAGATGAGATGAGAACTGCCAGGGTAATACCTTGGCATGTAAAGATATGGGGCAAAGAATGGCTATGGAAAAAAAAAAAGTGTAACAAAAAAGGGACAAACAATTACACAAATCAAAATGTAATAATAAAATAAAAATCATTACAACAAAACACATCCTCTAGTTGAGTTTCATAAAGTAAAAAAGAGCAATTACTAAGAGCTTTCTTTACATTTTGCATTGAACCATTTAACAGAATTCAGTCAAAAGCTCTGGAGTGAGTTCTTCAAAATCCCTCAGGAATTGACCCCTTTTTTTCTTCCGAGCCAACGGGTGCTCTGGTATAGTTTTCTGGAGGAAAAGAGTCAGAATGGTTTTGGTAGCTACACTCTGACATCTGTTTTCAATAAAGGAAAAGGATAATTTAAGGATAATTCTGACAATTTCACTCTCTGGCCTTCTGATCTTAAAATCAGATGCTCAGTAAAACTTTGAATCATTCATAATAACCAAGACAATTGTACCAAATAAACAAAAAGTGTGATACATAATGGCATCACTATAACTTCCCATATTTGTGGCACCCAACCTGAGGGCTTCCACAAATGCTAGATTTTATAAATGTATGAACAGATGCTTATAGTAGACAGTATTTGAGCTTTGTTTTGTTGGAAATACTTAATGCATGTTGTTCAATACAAATACCAATTTAAGGGCAGTGTTAACTGACTTTAGGAAAAGCAGAATTACAGCACTCATCGCTTTCAACTCATTGCCCAGTTCTTAATAAAACTCCCAAAAAAAACCACAAAAAACCACCAAACAACTAAAAACCAACAAAACACCATAAAAACCTAAAAGAAATCTCAAAACAATGGCTGTATTACTGATTCCTGATGTTACTATATGTAGCATTTTCAAAATTGTATTATCTGGAGATTTCATAAGAGAACATATTATCCGATTTGTGTTTCTGCACATGACAAGATTCTGATTAGTCTATTGCACCAAATTCAGCATAAATAATTCTATGACTCAAGGGAGAATCTATGAGGAAGGAGTAAAATTTGTCAAAATATTCCACTTTAGATTTGCCAATAAGGACTTAAAAACTTCTGTATTCAGAAGCAGCTCTAAATGAACTGGGAAATTCAAGTTTAATTTCTGAGTATATCATTTATGTAGACAGCTTATGCTAGACTTTGAGCACTTTATGGAAAATAAAAATGGTTCCATATTCTTAGCTGCTAGAGGTAGACTCCGAACATTTTCACACATTACCACAAAAATTTCATATGCCCTTCCAACATGCAAAGTTACACAATATGCATTGTAACCATTAGTCTAAATGGGGAAGTTTGGTTACCTAACCTTTGCCTTCTATTATTTGGCTAGTCTAAAATGATGCAGAAAAGTTCACTGAATTAAAACTATTTCACTGTCATAAGGCACATTCTAGAAATAATAGGAACTTTTTTTTTTGAAGAGAGATTAATTTCCAGAAAATACCACAGAATAATTTAATGCCTCAGTTTTCCACTACCAGCTTAAACCATGTGGAAAACCCCCAAGCATGAAATGCTTAGCGATCAAACTGCATTCAAGTGCCTGGCTCTCACTGCAGAGCCTCTTCTCTGAAACACACAGGGAGCTTGCTGGTTGCATGACATCAAGCTACAAAGCAATGGAAAAAATCTGTCCACTAAGGCAATTATCCCACAATTCTTTCATAATTTCTAATCAACCCCTGAGCCCATTTCAGCTATTCTGCTGTTTCCCAACGGTGGGATTAATCCTCCATTACAGGCTAGGCACTACGGACTCCATCTTCATTTGAAGTACAATACAGGTATCATAAAAACTTGAGATAAATAGAAATATATATTGAGCATAAACCAGTGTAGAGTTGCTCTTCAAGTCTGCAGATAGCCTATGAAGCTTAATGGATGTAGCAAAACATCATTTTTTCAAGATACCAAAGAATTTTCTCCTCTTTTGTTAAAAAAAAAAGTATTCACATACCATAATTTCTGGTTCCCACTCAGGAAATCCCAATTAGACTTGCCTACTGCTCCGACCTTCCCTGTAAGAAACATCATCTCCACAATGATCCATGAGAGCAGCAATTTTGAGAAGCTGAACCTGAATTCAGCTTTTAGCCAGGCCATTAGACAGTGGTAAACAGCAGAAGTCCAGCATAGCCCTATACTGAGAGCCAGAGTGCTAAATTGAAGAGCTTCTAAATGGGACCATAATCTTCCCTTTACAGCTAACCAGAGGGAGAACTGGGTTTTAAACCAAAAATTAATAGATTACATCACTGGAAGTTTCAGGTCCATAACATAGGAGAATCTAAAGAAAAAAAAGGAAAAACATACAAAATAAAAAAGGATTTCCTAAATATAAACAGAATGTTTTCCCCAACAGCTCAAGGGTTTTGTTCTTAAGCATAAATGAATGCTTAAAGACAACAGGACATGAACCATTTACTGGTCAGAAAATGGCACATATCCCCAGAATTTAGGGTGTTTTTGAAAAAAATCCAGCCATTTCCGCAGAAGTATTTGAATCCATTGTGTTTCCAAGACCTCTCTTGGAAACTTCTACTGGAGAGAATCTATTCTTCAGTTGTTATTATTTTTTTTAAACACCATTCTTACAAAAACCTAAGAAATAAAATATGATTGAAAATGCTGAAGGAAACAGCTTTTCAGGATGAATTTTTCTACTTTTAAAAGTATCTCAGTATGTGGGGTTCTTGACAGTACCTTTATGAGTCCAAAGTAATAAATACAGTTCTCTGACAATATTTACTAAGTGACACACTAAAAGCAGTTATACTTTAGAAGGGCAGTATAAAATTCCAGAGAGAAAGGCCAAAATTGAAGTATTTTAGTCTTCAGCAGGCAAAAAAGTCAGCGTGCCTGTAAGCCTTAACACAAATGAACAAATAAACTCATTGTAAGAACAGCTTATGACTCAACAATAATTGTTTCTCTAATGCTTACTGGAGCCAAAACCCCCCACAACAGTTTATCACCCCTGACTTTATCCCTTGTCATGTACAGTAACACAAAACAGGGCAGAACAGACACAAAAACAGGGCTTCCAATGAAACACCTACTTGGACTAGGCTGAGATAGTATCAGCACAAATATTCATGTGTCAAGCATTTAACAGTGTTGGACTATTTCAAAATATGGCATTTTGCGTTATTTTCAACAAAACAGCATACTGTCCCTGTACTGAAGGTATATAAGAATAATTTTAAAATAGAGAACTTTAAAAGTTCCGGCTTACATATACATTTTTTTGCCTTGGTTAACAAACACTGATTTAGGCATAACTCAGTTTACATTTCACCTTCCTCGGTTATATATTTATCTACAGTCAAATCTAAAGTTAAACTAATTAAAGTTGAGGCTATTTCCTGTACGCAGAAGTAAGCTATGACTTATATCAGCTCTCTGTGTTTTTTTCATGATAGTACTGCAGAAAAAAAACAAAAGTGAAAAATAAAGTTTAAAAATACTGAATACATCTCACAAAACCAGAAAGTTTAAACTCTATTTGACTATACAGGAAAGCACTTAATTCAATTTTCACATGAGCCATTCCCAGGACTATGTTTTCTGAGGCCCACAAATAGCTCAAAAATGTATGTTTTATGCAATCATGTTAATTCCTTTAAACTAGTAGAACACCAGCTTAGGGAAAAGATCCCAGAATAACTTTAAAAAGAGACAAAAGGGAAGACAGATATACATTCTTATAATGTAACTCCCCACTTGAGCTTCTGTATGTTTTACCAAAAGTCACCAAAAAAAGACAGGAATCCTCCCAATGTGTGTGAGCATGTGACCAATTGAGCACAGTTTACTCCCCCCCCCCCCCAAAAAACCCAAACACACCAAACACC